>JAOEHY010000346.1:608-21812 GCA_025447955.1 Psilopsiagon aurifrons | reverse complement strand
CCTGTAGCTGTGCCTGAGATTGCTCTGACCCAGGTGTAGGACCTTGCACTTGTCATGGTTAAACTTCATCAGGTTGGCATCAGCCCACCATACAAGCATGTCAAGGTCCCTCTGGATGGCATTCCTTCCCTCCAGCGTATCAACCGAACCACACCGCTTGGTGTCATTGGCAAACATGCTGAGGGAGCACACAATCCCACTGTCCATGTCACCAACCATGATGTTGAACAAGACTACTCACAACACCGATCCCTGAGAGACACCACTTGTTGCTGGTCTCCAGCTGGACACTGAACACAACTCTTCGCGTGCGGCCATCCAGCCAGTTCTCTATCCACTGAGTGGTCCACCTATTGTCTCTCCAGTTTAGAGACAAGGATGTCATGTGGGACAGTGTCAAAGGCTTTGCACAAGTCCAGGTAGATGCTCCAACTTCTCTACCCCTGTCCATCAGTTCCGTAGCCCCATCATAGGAGGCCCCCAGATTGGTCAGGCAGGATTTAACCTTAGTGAAGCCATGCTGGCTGTCACCAAGCACCTTGTTGTTTCTCATGTGCCTCAGCATGCCTTCCAGGAGAATCTGCTCCAAGATTTTTCCAGGCACAGAGGTGTGGCTGACTTGTCTGTAGTTCCCTGGCTCATCCGTTTTCTCATTTTTGAAAATGAGGGTTATATTTCCCTTTTTCCAGTTGTCGGGAACTTCACCTGACTGCCGTGATTTTTGAAATATGATGGACAGTGGCTTAGCAACTTCATTTGCCAGTTCCTTCAGGACCCACGGATGGATTTCATCAGGTCCTATGGACTTGTGTATGTTCAGGGTCTTAAGATGGTCTTGAACCAGATCCTGTCCTACCGTAGGCCTAAGGTCTTCATTCTCAGTGTCCCTGCATCTGTCTTCCAGGACTTGGTGGTGTGGTCAGAGCATTTGCTGGTGAAGACTGAGGCAAAGAAGTCATTAAGAACCTCATCCTTCTCCAAATCCAGGGTAGGCAGTTCTCCCTATGGCTTCTGGAGAGGGCCCACATTGTCCCTACTCTGTCTTATTTGCAGTGCACCTATAAAATCCCTTCTTGTTATCTTTAACATCCCTAGCCAATTTTAATTCTTAGTGGGCCTTAGCTTTCCTAACCTGGAGCCTAGCTTCCCGGACAACATCCCAGTATTCTTCCCAGGCCGCCTATCCTTGCTTCTACCTTTTATAAGCCGCTTTTTTTCTTCGTATTTTCCTCAGCAGCTCTTTATCCATCTAAGGAAGTCTCCTGGCCCTCCTGCTACACTTCATTCTAGTTGGGATACAACACTCCTGAGCTTGTAGCAGGTGATTCTTGAATATCAGTAGTCTTGGGCCCCCCTGCCCTCTAGGGCTATATCCCATGGAACCTATGGATGTTATGCATGTTTACAAAATATTTTTCCTCTTCTACAAAGTGAAAGCTAGGTATGAACTACAACATGAAAGTGCAGAAAGTAAGATTTTAAAAGCTTTTTAGGGGAGTCACCATGTTTTATTCATGCAGTTCTAGAACGCATAGCACCGTGAAGTCAGGGACCGTCTCTTGTGTTCCTGGCTACTTTATTACCTTGCATTATTAACTATAGATTTAATGGATTTTTTATATATTAATGGATAATTTGATTTTTTATAGATTCTGTGCTCATGCAGATGGTACCAGTAGCAATACCTGGTAATAATAAGGAGCCAGGAAACTTATATATGTGAGAAAATCAAATGGTAATAGAAATAGAAAAGGCAGTTTCTGTATTGCATATATATGTATCAATAGAACTTTGCAGCTGATACAGTAACTTTTACTCAAACAAATCTTAACTGTGATACCCAGTGTTTGGCTGATAAAGGTCTATCTAACTTTGCTTCCAAGGTAGTGAACAGCTGAATGCTGTGTTGGAGTATTGAAACCTGATTATTTTGTTGCACTGGGATTAGGAATTTTATGAACAGTGAGGCTGTTCAAGAATTCAAATTCAGTTATCTATAACTTCTTCTTCCAAAAAAATAAAGTTTTTCATAAAAATAGAATTAATTTTTAATGGATTTTTTTTTTACATTTTTATAGTTGAAAGTTTAAATCATTTTAAGCCTGTTAATAAAATGCCTCCAATATAAACCTATAATAAAATGCCTCAAGTATAAAGTATACTATCAACTTAGGTATGCTGATACCTTCCTTCTCTTGGGTGAGTTATTTGGACACTTCAAAGAGAATTTATTACTTGGGAGGTATAGAAGTATCGTGCTGAAGAAGCAGCTTGTGTTGTTGGATCTTTTTTGTTCACACCTTTTTTCAATAGTTTTGTATAAAGTGCATGAATATCTCAGAGAATCACAAAACCAAGTGATGGGTGAAGTTGAAAGGGGCCTCCGGAAGACATCTGGTCCAAACTCTCTGCTCAGGCAGGGCTACCTAGAGCCACTTGACCACGACCATATCCAGACAGCTTTTTAGTATCTCCAAAGATGGGAACTCTACAACCTCTCTGAGCAACCTATGACAGTGATTGCTCTCCCTTACAGTGAAAAAGTGTTCAGGCAGAGCCTCCTTCGTTTCAGCATGTTCGTATTGCCTCTGCTCCAGCACACAGAGCCTGGCCCTGTGTTTTTTGCACCTTCCTTTCAGGTATTTATGCACATTAACATGATCCCCCTGAGACTTCTCTTCTGTCTAAACAATTCCAGCTCTGTCAGCCATTCCTCATAGTGGAGATGCTCCAGTCCTTTAAACATTTTAGTGGCCCTTTCTTGGACTCCATTATGTCCATGTTTTCTTGTATTGAGAAGCCCAGAATTGGGCACAGTACAGTGTGAGCTCATGGTTTTGTATCTTGTAGTTTTTGGTAACTTAAGAAAAAACATTTGTCAAAATACGAACTTTAGCAGTAACCTAGATTAAGTTTTTTTCTGTTTGGGGGATTTGTTGCAGCTGTTTATCTTTAATAAAAGCATTTGCCATAGTTGTAGCATTTGAATATCATAAAAGACAATTACATTGATTCTACTAGTAAAACATAGGAGAGCATTGAATAATTGATTGTGCACATAGTGAGGTTACAATGGATAATTGAAAGGAGAATTTGGCCCATTGCTTCTGAAACTTAATTTTCTTCCTCCCAAACCTGTCTAGGCGGACCAGCTGGCTCCAGGCAGAACCTATTCAAGTGCTGAAATGTTATTAAGCCACCTTAATGTGACAAATGGCAAAAAGCACTTTGTAAAAATTTCATTCAAAAACAAGAGTGAATTGTTGAGTGAGATTGTGGGGAAGAGATGTCACAAGTGAGTAAATTTTTGTATCATCTCCAAAGAGCTAACAAAAAACAAAATGGGGATCTGGGATAAGAAGAGAAGAAATGCAAAGATTTTATATTTAAAACTGCCCAAATGACTGTCTTTTTAGTGTTAATTACTATAAAAATTAAATTTGGTTTTGATTCAAATAAGTGTTCTGTAACCACTGTTGGTTATGCTTCCGCCTGACAAGATACTAATTTTTCTCATCCTTCTTTAGAAGATCTCTTGAAAAATGGACTCCACTGAACTAATGCACTTACTTTCTTAGTGACAGCTGCCAAGGTGCTGTCAAACCCAGCTGTCTCATTTTTCCTCTTTCATTACATTTTCTTGTTGTTCCTTGTACATGGAGAAGAACCATATTAAAGCATTCCCTGTGACTCCGTTATAATTGCACCCTCTGTTAGTAATTGCTCATCCATTCAAAAGCTTTGGTGCAATATTTTGAAACAAATTGACATCATTCTAGTTCTGCAGTTAATCTGCTATTCAGAAAGGCATAGCAGGGGGATGTCTCATTGCTGTACTTTCTATGCATGGGTACTTTGGAAAGAAAATCAGCTTGGGAGACACTGTTTGAACATTTTAATGAACCCATTATACCTGAGACTATAATTTCTGGATTTCAGTCTGATACCAGCTACCCATTTATAGAATATTGTCATCCTCTGGTTGTGCGTGTCATGATTTTACATTACATAGTGTAAATTTTTGTCTTCAGTGGGATAGGAAGTTTGACATTTTGTCATATGAAGTGACAGAAATGCATGAATGCCTTTAACTGACATACTGACAACTTGTATGGAAATACTAATGGAGATACATTATGTGAAGCAAGTTCCCTGAAATGTGATGGTCAGGCTTTCGTAGGCTACCTTCTTTGATGCTCCATCCCTGGCGGTGTTCAAGGCCAGGTTGGACAAAGCCTTGGATGCCGTGGTTTAGTGTGAGATGTCCCTGCCCACAGCAGGGGAGTTGGAACTAGATGATCTTAAGGTCCTTTCCAACCCTAACTGTTCTATGTTTCTATGAGTCTGTGATTCTATGTGGTAGCATATCAGAAAAATAATGTAAAACACTAAATTGACAGATCACAACACATACACTGTCTGTTCCTAACAATAGCTCCCATTCCCCTACCAAATATAACTTTACATGGAAATTATAAAGGGTTAACCTGAAATACAGCTTTGAAAAACATGCAAGCAGTGTAAAGAATCAGGAAAGTTTTGTCTACATATTGGTATTTAGGAGCAATAAATAAAATTGTCAAAAAACAACTTGAACTTGAACTATAACATTCTTAGTGCCTGACTGTGAAGTGTGGGAAAAGTACTGACAAATGAATGTGAATGATAATTTTTCCAGACAGCATGTAAGGAATGTTTTGGCAGCTAAGGATAACCACTATTTAAAAATGCATTTTCTACCAAATCTTGATTTGAAATTGAATGCAGTTTGAAAATTTAATATTTCCCTGTTCCGCTTTGTACCCTGTCAATAAAAGTGTAGTATGACATCTTGTATTTTTGTCTTCTGAGCTAATGGGGTATTGTCAAGGCTGTAAAAATTAAAATTATTCTTCAAAGTCAGTGGTTTGGTTTTTTTTTTTTACTCACGAAGATTCACATTGCTTTATAAACACTGCTTTCCATTTTGTCAAAAACTTCTTACAAGACCCAAGAAAATAGTGAAGGAAATGACCTATATGTCAGGATTATGGGCATTTTCTCCCCTCAGTTCCATCTGCTAGCTGCAAAATATCAAGAAACTCAAGTAAATGGCATGTCACATAGTAACACAATCACATCATCAACTTGTTTCTTTCCTTACACATCAAGGCATACACCTCTCAGAATACATCTTTGCTACTCTTTAAGAAGAGTAAACAGAAAGTTTATAGCCGAGTGTTTAATTCATGGAAATGAGAGTTATCAGTCTGCTGTATTTAACCTTAAAGCCAGCTGCATTTATTACTGTTGCTTGTCCCAGCTCATATCCACACAAAAATTAGTATACTGACTATGGTGCTGAGGCGAGCCTTTCATCTGTTATGTTCAAAACAGAAATGGGAGTTTTGTACTCTCAATTTTATTTTGCTCCCTAACTCTTCCTTTGTCCATATGGGTTTTGCAGCCACTGATTGTTTACTGCTACCATTTTCAACAGCTTTATGTAACTTTTTTAATTGCTGTAAATATCACCTACATTTCATGGATCATTAAAGTAAGGAAGGTGTCCTTGGATAGGTGGTATTTCTGAACAGTTTTGTGAGATGTATGAAGAAAAGGGAGACTTAGATATTTCGATTATATTTTGATTTTACTTTAAGATATTTCTTCTTAGGTCATTTTCTTGACTGTGTTTTACAGAAAGTAGCACTCTGGTTTTGTGGAATTGAGTTATTTAAAAGATATAGAGATTTTAGACTTTAATAGTTGCTCATAACTATTCAGTTTTGCCTTTTGCAGCAAAGATAAGTAGAAAAATATTTGCTTTAAAAGACCTCTTAGCAAAATTGTCTTCACACTGTTTGATCTTCGATGAAAAAGCTTACCTAGGTCTGAGGGTGATCTCCTACAGGAGCAAGTGGATAGAGCACTAAATAATTTACATGGAAAACTATGTATGATTTCTGTCCTAAAAAAAAAATAAGGCCAGTTTTCGTTAATATCAGTGGAATAATGCAAATAAATTTCAGCCAATTTATTATCACTGTAATACACAGTATCTTTGAAAAGGTTTGATATTTTATTCAATATATCTGCATTTGCATTTATTTTCTTAAAATTGACAAGTAGGATTCTGGGCCATTCTTCTTGAAAGTCTTTTCCTTGCAATGTTTATAACATCTGTACGAGGTATTGCCACAATAGTGAGTACTATTGGGTTTCATTCAATTGTATGCAAATGTACAATTCATTTGTAACCTTTTCATAATTGCTCTAGGGGAAGCAGAACTCAGATCATGAAACTATCCATTTTTGAAAATTTATCTATAATTCATATAATTACTTTTTTCTACAGAGCTTGGTTTGGCTTTCTGACTTTAAAAAGAATAATACTACTTACATGTTTTTTTTTATTTTGAACATTTATAAAAAGTAGAAAACTTTCTGCAGTGAAATGAACTTATGCTACTATTAAGAAAATGCAGAGTTTGCTCTTTCTTATATTTGAGTTTTCTTTTTTATATCTGGATATCTGAATTTATAATATATTTCTTTAAGCATGAGTAACTTGAACTGTAGTTCTAGTAGAAATTGGTTCAGATTAACTAAATGTGCCTCAGATAATTTGCTACTAGGAAAAAAAAAAAACACCCTAGAAAAAACTTTGAAGGAGTAGAAGAAAAGAGGTTAAGCCTGTAGCACAGCAGTGAAGCTTTAATTAGTTCTGTTAAAGAAGACACAATAATTAAGATATAAACCCCATACTACGCAGAATATTGACTATACAGTCAACTAATTCAACCTTATTGTAGTCATATAATTAGTATTGATAGAAACAACTTAGTATCCCACTTATTTCACTTTTTATCGTTTCCCTCAAACTGTTCTGGTTTGGATGTTAGCGTAGTCAATGCACTGTAATTTGAAATTATCACACTTAAAGCTCACTGCACTGCCTTTAGGATGACTGTGTTTTCTTCTCCATTTAGAATGGACCTGTTAAAAATTGTTTACCATATTTCCCTTTTACTAAACATGGCTTTCTATTTCCTAAATATATCCGATGTACATTTATCAGTAGCATTGCTTTAAACTTAGTGTTAGTTGTTCATTTGCTAGAAAATTCCACGTTTTATACTTTGAAGAATTTCATTTTCATTCTGTTTATGTATTTTCCTACCCACCTTAATTACAGAATATTAATTTTGCTTTCTTACTTGTTAGTGGAATATTGATATGAGATCTTGAGAAAAAAAAAACCCAACAAGCATAGGCTGAGGATGTCCTTACAATTAGCTTTTTCAACCTTTTACCAATGGTTTTTCCTTCAATAAAATTTTACTATGTTTCTACAGAAAAACACCCTGTATACTAGTGCACAAAATGTAGGGGCTTACTTAGATGATATGTCTTTAATTGACCTGTGCCAAAACAAATATTTTAATTTGATTCACCCAACATTGAATTCCACCTCTGAACACTGCCTCAACCTCCCTCTGATATGGAAACGTAGGAGGTGGTGTCTGAAGATCTTCACATTTATAATTCCTATTATTTCTGGGCCTACACAGGAACTCTGAAAATGAAGGCCAAATTCCTTACCAGTCTTGAAACAGATCTATACACTGAATTTTTCTGTGCAGTCCTTCTGGTATATCAGGATGCTTCCTGCAGATATTTATACCTTCGGTTTCAGTAGTCCTCTGAAACACAAAGGTTTGTATGCATACATACATACACACACTGAATTGAAAGCTTCATGACATAAGGTGTTTCTGGTTCCAGAAAAAGTTAATACTTATATTAGAAAAAGAAAGAGCTGCAGAGAAAACACTTTTCTATGTCCTCTGTAGCTAGGCACAGAAAATAAGTTTAATCATTCTAAACATAGGTATGCTCTCTTCACTGACAGCAGAGCACTTCCTGACCTGTCTTTGCTTATCCTCTGTGAAAATGGCAGTTCAGTTGCAGGTATCTGCGCTGTTCTTTAGCAGGCTAAACTTAAGGTGGCCGATGGATACTATTTATCATTAGTTTCTGTCAGGTAATGTGATAATCTTTCATGGAAAGACTTCAAGTTTATGTAATGTAATTGCAAAACCAGATGGGACCCACAGGACTGGGTCTGGCAGAGTACAGATCAAGTCTATCCAAAAAAATGTATGTGTGCTTGGATCTGTGGTATGTGGCAGTGTTAAATAAAATTTTCTATTCTGTAATTCCCTGGGGGATATCTCTTGACTTTAGGCTTTTAACCATATAAAAAGTTTTTTGAGGAAAATATACATTTTTATATGGGTATGTTCTTTACTTTTCATAAACAACATATTCAGAACTGTTCATGCAACTAGTACAGTGGGTAACAGATACACTTTTAGATATATAATCAGATGCACAAAATCCTTACACCCAAGACCTTTCAGAATATGTTGAAAGCTTCTCAGATCCACAGACACTGAGAATTCATGATGGTATGAATCAGATAAAGTTGTGTGCTGTTCATATGCTTGTTTTATAATGCTGGTAGTTTTGTAACAATGAGGACGTAGTTGTTTTCAAATTAGGATTAATTTATTCATGGTATTCTTACTAGCTCCTGGACTATTTTGAGCGAATGTGAAGGTTAAATATTGCACAGTGTTTTATGTTATGCAGAAGTTCCTTGAAAATGCTGCAAGATTCTCATATTATTTCTTGAAACCATTCTTTTGTGTGATTTCTCCTCCACTCCCCCCAAACCCAATGTATTTGCATTTAAATAATTGGCAGTTAGTACTGTTGCTGTCTGAGCAGCCATAAATCAACAATGAATTATAGTAAAAAAGTTTGAGTTGTCCTTAGACTTACCAGTGAGGTCATTGAATATAAATTTCATAAATGTATTAATTTGTCTATCAAAGAAAAGCAGGAAAGTGGGGAGATTTACTGGAAAATTAGTGAACTAAGATGTGACAGTGTGGGTAATTCAGAAGAAATGTTGTGCGCTAAGTCACTGTAAAAAAATTTTTTTTGAAAGTCTTCAAAGTGTGTGGAGTAATAAGTAGTGAACAGTACCTGACATCATTGAAGAGATAGCATCCAAGGCTGTAACAGAGCAATAAGGTTTCCTGCTGCAATGCCTCCAAAGAGGGCCTTGTGATTGGTATTGAGTTGGGCAATTGATTGGTCATCTTGATTAACCTGTCCAGACTTCATACATTACTAAAATTAAGGCAAGGCTTTTCTTCATTGACTGGACTGGGGGAAAAGCAGTTGGGAAGAATAATGAGTTAAT
Source organism: Psilopsiagon aurifrons (assembly GCA_025447955.1). Classification (NCBI taxonomy): domain Eukaryota; kingdom Metazoa; phylum Chordata; class Aves; order Psittaciformes; family Psittacidae; genus Psilopsiagon; species Psilopsiagon aurifrons. Next base: position 12,556 of record JAOEHY010000346.1, on the reverse strand, counting down.
GCTATAGCTGAGCATCAGTAATATCACAAATAATGCAATCAATAAATGGCTGTGTCAGATGAAGGCACTTGAGGCATCGGAAGTTGAGATACTGATTTGATAGTTGGAAGGTGTGGAGGAACAGTCTCAAAGGCAAGAGGAATAGCAGAGATTAATCCAGCACTGTCTGCAAGTACCGGAGAATCGTAAGTAATACTAGAGTCCAGTTGAACAGGATGCTTCCATATGTATCAGATACACAGTATATGTATGCCAGCTGCAGAGTCCCAGAGTCAGTAACATAGAAATGATAGTATGCATTTCTCTGATATTGAAACCTTATTAAGCTTATATTTTAGATATGCTCAGTATCTGATAATGCTGATGGTAGTTAGGGTTCTGTGTGCAATTTATAAGAACAGCAGTGTTACAGGCAGCATTGAAATCAGTAGGAGATCTGCCATTGACACTAATGACACCAAGTTAACACCACTGCAGTCTGATTATGTATTAAATCAGTTACCATGGATATGCATTTCGCAGGCAGGCTGTTTATATAAGCAGAACTAGCAATCTGAGCAAATGCAAGACAATAGTTTGTTGGAAATCATGGAATCATAGCATCATAGAATGGTTTGGATTTGAAGGGACCTTAAAGATTATCTAGTTCCATCCCCCCTGCCATGGACAGGGACATCTTCCACTGGACCAGGGTGCTCAATGCCCCATCCAACCTGGCCTTGAACACTGACAGGGATGGGGCAGCCACAGCTTCTCTGGGCAACCTGTTCCAGTGTCTTATCAACCTCAGAGTGAAGAACTTCCTCCTTACAGCTAATATAAATCTCCGTTCTTTCAATTCAAAAGCCATTCCTCTTTGTCTTATTCCTACGTGGCCTTGTCAAAAGTTCCTCTCCAGATTTCTTGTAGGCCCCCTTTAGGTACTGGAAGAATGCTACAAGGTCTCCCCAGAGCCGCCTTCTCCGTGCTGAACAAGCCCAGCTCTCTCAGCCTGTCCTCATAGGGGAGGTTCTCCAGCCAAAATATCAATAGCAAACAGTAAAAGAATCATCTCTCCTCCAAACAAAGAGTTTTAGTCTCAGGATGGATTTGGCCTTGTTACTACCTAAAGGATGTGGACTGAAATTACGAAGTGCAGTTGCCTAACTTCTACCCCATTAAGGAACTAAATGGCTTTATAGATGTGAGTCAGGTGGTTAGACACTTAAACACTTGAGGTCATTCTGTTGTGATTTCATGAACTAATGACAAACAAACCACGAATTCCCTCATTCCAGCTCAGTGAAAGTAAGACAAACAAAGAGATAGGACAAGACTTTCCTTGTTTTCCTGTACAATGAAGAGACTCAAAGATGTTGTGATCCATGATGGCTGTGTTTTAAATTTCCAGTGTGATAGCTGCTATTGCAGCAGTTCCTGCGTTTTCCCAGGGAATGCTGGTTCTGCCTTACCTACACAAGAGCCTTAAAATCCCCTGCAATTCAGGTCTGTTACAGTTCTATGCATTGCTATAGGATGGTAAGAATGGATTTCTGGTGGAATGCAGTTCTTAAAAAAAAAAAAAAAAATTATATGCAACTGTTTCAGAAGTACTTGTTTATTACAAAAGTAAATGATTAATATTTTGGAATGGGCAGGCCCTGAAGTGATTCGTAATGTGTATAAAATGATAATTGAGAGAGAAATCAAGATCACAGGGAAGAGTTAGAAGAATAAATGTCAAAAACAATTATGAAATTGTAGAATGTTAATACAAATGAGAAAGGGAAAATATTAACAGAAAAATATGAAACATTGTGTTCTGAAATACTTAACTAAATGATAGTCCTAATGAAAGGAAAGCCAGAGTTCTTAAAAACCCACCAACTTTATAATTTGGTTATTAATCAAATTAATCTTTAGCTGCTATGCAACAAATAAGAGAGCACAGGCAGGGACACATACTGCTACAGCTTCTTTGAAAATAGAGGTGTGGCTCATATGATTTGTGCAATCTCCATGCACACTTCAAGTGAAGGAGTGGAGAAGGCCAGGGTGCGGACTCAGTCTGTATCCATGTAGAAGGGAGGAAAAGCAAGCAGAGAAAGCTGCAGCAAATGGCTTTACTGCCATTAGAGTGCCTGGGGAGGCAAGAAGGCATGGTACCCGTCCTTCTGTGCCTGTGCAGCAGTATGTTAAACCCGTTATAAAGATCAAGTCTTGTAGTGTTAGTGATGATGAACACTTACGACTAGGTTCTGAGCATTATTTTCAAAGCAGAGAAATTCTGGAAGAAAAGGGTTTTCCTAACGACCACCTTTTCTACATTGTTCACTTAAATGAGTTGCTGCTAGCTGAGATGGTTGGGAGTCATTTGGAAGGGGAATGTGATTTTTTGAAAATTGTCGTTCTCCACAGAGGAAAAGAAATGATTTTGCAAAGTTCCTGCTTTATTCTCTTGTGTTAAGTATGATTTTTACTATTCAGGGTCTACATTAGTTAATTGTTGGCTGATGTCCTGAGCTGGCATGCACCTCTTATGTATGCTATCATCTTTTTTATGATACAGCCTGTGAGATCCGTGTGCAGGATAAATATCAGGAACTATTAAGAAAAGGAGGACAGTACTGGAGCTGAAGTTAATATGAAATGCTTCAGTAGGTAGGCAGGTATGATATAATATTAAAATGAATATAAAAGAAGTATTGTGATGAATGTAAAAGAAAAAGTTAATTTGGGTTAAAGACAGTAAGCATGCCACAAAGATGCCATTGGTAATAATACTATTTTAAAGTAATAATACTATTTTATTGTTTCTTTTTCTTCCTCTTTTGTGAGTTAGTAGGGGAAGTACTAGCTCGTTCTCAAAGTATGGAAAAATTCTGGTATAATTAAAATTACAAGATACAGTGAACTCTGTGTGATGTTCTGAAAGGTAAGATGAGATTTTGAGATTTGCTTCCTTGCTCAGGTACGAACACAGACACAGGCAAGCGTATACACTCTTGTGAATGTTAATGGTTCTGCGAAAACTGTGTTATACAGACTAGACTCTTGGCTGATAGGGAGGAAAATGAGTATATACTGCTATAATGGAAAGTCAATTACCCTGAATTGTAGAGTAAGGGAAAATTATTTTTCTGACTAGCCTTTCAAAGCTATTTCTTCTCTCTTAAGCAAGCACTAATTTTTGGTAGAGATTTTCATGAGGTCTTTTAGGAAATCCTTGTGGGATACTGTTTTAGCATCCAATTTGATTTGATTTGATTTTCAATTTGGTGTTCTTCTGCTAGTGTTTACCTCTGAATTACAGGATTCACAAGAAACCTTATCAAGCTAGCATATAGGTCCTGACATTTTGGTTTTTTTGTTGTATCCTTTACTTTCAGGGTTAAACCAAATCCTAAAGAAAGTTCACAGATTCATCCAAAGGGACATCCACATGCACAGTATTGCAGACTGACATATGTCCATAGAGACAAAATAAAAATTACATTGTCAAAAAACCTGGTTACAAAGCAGCTGTGTAGATTCATGTACTACTACATGGTAATGTGTACTGTGCCAGTATATTAAAATGACAGAAATTATTAATATACTAGTAGGTACTTGAAATAGGTACACACTGACATGCAAATGAGAATCTAAGCCAGCTGATTGGCTGGAAGCTGAGGAAAATAATTTTTCATGCACTGTGTTTTGCCACTAAATTTATGTAAGATTAATTTTAAGCATTTTCCAAATATTTCAGTCTTTTCCAAATATTTCTATGCTGTATTTACTTTTATACTTTTTTTTCTGGGGTAGAATTAATTTTCTTCATAGCAGCTTGTAGGGTGCAAAAAAGTGTTGATAACATACTAATTATTGTACATATTGTTTAATATGTAAAGTAAAACTTTACATATTAAACTGTCTCTACCTTAACCCCGGAGATTTCTCACTTTCACCCTTACAGTTCTATCCCCAACCCAAAGGGGGTGAGTGAGTGAACAGCTCTGTGGGGCTTAGCAGCTTGCTAGGGTTAAAACATGATGACTTTGTAAATGCTTTGTGATATTTTCTAGGCTGGTAGAACTGAATAAAATAAAGCAATATTTCAGAACAAGCTCAATATTACTTGTGCAGTCAAGATGTTCACCACTGCTTCTAAGATGCAAAAAGATATCCTTTCTTAACTAGTTATTATTAACAGATAAAATAATATAGAGTTCTTGCTCAAATTTGCTTTTTCCTCTGTAAAATGCTGATTTTTTAAGAATATACATGCAAAAATTAGCAGAACTGTCTTTGCTTTGATGAGTTATATTCCACTATCTTGTTGGAATGACTTAGTGATTTAACTGCTTTACAGCATTCATTTGTACAAGTTGTTTTGTCTTTCTGCCTGATAAAATGTATATAACCTCCAAATAGCTAGAGTACCGCAAGTATCTTGACCTACTGGCACTGGAAAAATGATGGGCAGGAGAATATTATAATCTTGAAAAAAACCTTCATTGTGATTATTTTTTAAAAGCATGGGTTTTTTTGCTGGTGTTCCTTGAGTGTCTAAGCTTTGTGATGTGGTGAAAATCTGCAAATTCCAATTAACACAAAGGGAAAAGATGAAAGATTTGAAAATAGAACTCTGTTTAATTCTGTCTTCTCAGTTAGTGAGTTTCTTGTAAATTAATGGTTGGCATGTTAAGTTGATCTTAAAATGGATTGTAGACTATTTTTATGTCATGCTGGCAGTATTATCAGTATAGGTCTAGTACGCCTGCTGCAATATTATTCAGTGTTAAAGTGTGAGCAAATACTTGCATAACTGATCTGAAGTTTGGGTTTTAGGTTTCTATCCATGCAGCAAATGCTATTGTGGTAAAAATGACAGCTTTTCCATGTTTGCAGATTTTTGTGATTGCTCTGTTCTTCTTGTCCATATGTAAATATTATGAATGCCAAGCAGGATTAACTGAGAAGTGAGTTAGAACTGAATGAAAGCCCAATTACCTGATGCCTCCATGAAGCTGAGACAACAAAATCAAACCAAATCAACAAGTAAAATGCTCAACCTTGTATTTCACATGAATTTCATTGGTAGCGCACTTTCTTTTGTATCAGTTTTTGGAAATGCTGTTAGTTATCTTTGCTGAAGATATACACCTCATAAACTTAGAAGTTATTGATCAGTACTAGGTTTGCCTGGAAACTAATGCACATAAGTGACAGTGAATGTTTTGCTTACAGGAAGCATGCTGGAGCAAAAGAAGAACACTTCTGTTGAGGTGTTCTTCAGTAGACTTTTGGCAATGTGTAATGTGTTGCCTTAGTTAGCTTTAATTCATTAGGAAGCATATAAATAAGTACCTTGACTGTAGGCAGTCCTAGTCATTTCATAGTTTCCACTGAATCACCTGATGCCTTTAGCATTTGAGAATATGTCTCCTAATTACATGCTAAAGTACAAAATTTATTAATACATTTTAAAATCTTTCTTACTAAAAAAATCTGCAGCCCAAATTTTCTTATTGATTAAAATGATATTGATTTTACTGGGTAAGGCAGCTTAGACATAGTTAAAGATTTTTGAAAACATACAGGATTTGATCTCATGGCTGTTAGTCTCCTAATGTGAATCTTTTATCTTTCCATGATCGGATACCTGTAATGTTCTCCCTTTTGTATCAGATTTTTTATTACCAACTCCAGGACGCAGTATGAGCAGACATACACATATAGTGAACTCTGTGTGCAGACGTAAAGCAAGTACCTGCTAGGCGAAAGAAGGTTATCAAGCTGAAAAATGCAGAAGCCTGATGAAGGTTTTGGTTGCCTTCTTATCTCCTGCCTTTCTTTCTACAGTTTCCAACATCTTTCTCAGAATTATTCGTCAGGCACCTACAGTGAGCTGGATTGATTTTAAGTGACCTTATGTGTCATCCTTGCAACCATTATCAGTAAGGGCACCATTCTCTGAATCAGGATGTGGCAGATATAAGAACTGACAAGTGTCTGGGTAGACCTATCTATGCAAACTGTTGGTCCCCGTCTCTTCTAGGATACTGCAAGTCACACAGAAATGATCACAGAATGATTCTAGACTGCAGACTCCTAGCTGGGAAAGATGACTTAAAGTGTTTGAGGCTTACTTATTCATACCTTTCATTCTCATGGCTGCCTCTAGGAGCTTAAAAGCTATATTCATTGATACAGAACCTGCTTGACTTAAATACAAATGAGAAGAAATAATATGGTCCATACAAGAGAAATGTAAGATGGGATGTCTGTTACTACCGTATTCTTTTTAGAGGTGACATCAGAATGTTTCCAGACAAAAGTGAATTATATAACTGGATACTTCTCATGCTTAATGTGTTACGTCACTGCTTGAAAGGGCAATTTCTTAGACTAGAAGCTCCTCAGAGACTAAAGTCCAGATCACCATTTCAGATCAGAGCTGTGGGGAGCTTGTATTCAGCAGACCTTCTTGGGAGGAGACTTCCAGCCAATACCTTCCTCTTAATGGAAGCACCCATCAGTTCTTAACTGTTGGATAGCATGTACCCAGTCCATGGTCTTTAGTTTAACAGGAAGCTTTTTTTTTTTTTTTTTTTTTTTTTTTTTTTTTTTTTTTTTTTTTTTTTTTTCTTCCTGCTGTTTGTGTGGGTTTGAGCTCTTCCATGCTGTTGCAACTCAGAACTTCAGTTCCTGAGCCCTCAGAAGAATACCTGCAGATACACTGGAGCGTTTTTGCCACTCTTCTGCATGCACTGCAGGGACACTGGGATGGAAGGGTCACTTGTTTCTGGGCTGCCACAGCCCTTATCCTTGTCTTGCTGACAAAAAAAAATCATCCTTCCACCTAACATGGTGGAGATTTGTGCTAATGAAACGTCATGTGAAATGCAGTTACTGAGGGATGTCCTTAGCCTCTAGGAGAGACTGGCATCACAGCTGGGAACAGCAATCTCTTCAGCTGCTGTAGCTAGATCCAGCCAAGTTTATGAATCAGAGTTCACAGACTCATTTTCTAGGACTTACCCTTTTGTGGTATTCCTTTCCTTTCTTCTTTTGCCTATTACCTTCAGTTTCTGTGTTTACCTCCTTCTGACCATAACAGTTCAACGCAGGTGTCACACCTTTTCATTCCTGGGGAATGCTATTTCCAGTGTTATAAAAGCATTGATTTATACTCTCCTTAGCTGAATGTGTCTGATATTCACAGGGATATTTCAGTGTCAGTGACACAGTTTATTTCTGTTACAGTGTTTCCGTTTTTGTCATTACAAGCACCTAAGATACATATGGCATCCATGACTGTATAAGCACCCCATAAAAATTAGTGTAGTTTCTTGTGGACAGAATTTGGATCCTCACAGACATCTAGCCAGCAGTGACCACTTGGTGGACAGAATTAGTTGAAAGTTAGGGTGAATGCACCTGGCATGTAGCAATTTGCTTGAGTTTTGCAGAATTCTCTAGCAGTTCTGAGGAAGTAAACTTTTTACTGTTACAGGCTACATCACTGAGTGATAGCTGAGCTCAAAGCTTAAATTTTTTCAAACATAGACTGTCTTGAAACTGCTACCATTGTATTGGGATATCATCATAGTTTAGGGCAAATGTAGGTTTCACACCTCAAGATCACTAATCTACGTAAACTGATCACTTTGCATCCATTTGTTTGGCATTCCTATGCCAAATTAATCAGCACATTAAAGAACCATTTTAATGTAATTCCAAGAATTAGAAAGCTATTAAGAGACTACTTCACATCAGTGTGCATGGGTACTGAGGGTTTCCTCCTGAGCATGCTGAAGTGCTTGAGCAACCCCAATTTCTTAAGTCAGTAGGGGCACTGTCCATGAAAAGAAGCAGTTAAAAGTATTGCACTACTTGCACACTCTGTGTGTCATTGAAAGAAGCAAAGACACATCTAACCTTGAAACTCTTTTGTTTAAGATTCTTCTTATAATATTCTAAGGTCAAACTGTCCCTGTTAAGCAGATCTTCCTCTCTTAAATAGCCCTAAAATATTTTTCAGGTTATAATGTTGAATAAGTCGCATTTTCTGCTGCTTTAGGGGGAAAAAAAATCTCATTTTTCAAAATCATTTTAGGGCTCACCCTTTCCCACATATCACTTGAATCTTGGTACCTTTCCAATATCAGCAGGCTCTGATATTCTCACTTGTTCCATCGCTTGCTAGCCATAGGTCTTCATCAAAGTAAGCTAAATTTTGATACAAAAATTAGGTTGTAGTGACAACAAATAATACGGTATCTCTTAAGCTCTCTCCATATCAGAGTTTTGGATTTATTGTCAAGAAATAGCTTATTATTGCATTATTTGTGTGTGTTCCTTAGTGGCTCTCTTCATAGATTTGGAAACCACAGGGCTAGGTGCTCTTGTATGTTATTGCTTATCTTTTCCGTATTGTCACCCTGAGCCAAAATCAGAGTAGTAGTCAAACTACCTTTTTAACCTGAAGCAGTACAACCATTGCAACCCCTTAGAAAGCAAATTATTATATTATAAATGACCAACTATTAAATTGCTGTCAGTTTTTATAGAATATCAACCTCCTATTTTGTAATTGTGTAAAATACCTGTCAAGTGTATTTAATTACAAATCGATAGCATAAGCATTTGTAGTACATTATTGGAATATTTTCAAATTAGTTTTATATATGATAAATTATTTTATACAACTGATAAATTCTGAGGTACATAGGTCTTTGCATCAGAGTCTCAGAGGTGATAAATTAGGCTTCAGAACTGCTGTAAAGTAGGTTATCGGTAATAGAAGACTAAGAATGTGGAAAGCAAGTACATATCATTAAGCAGAAGTACATACGTGTGGTGAAAGACAGAGAGGAGAAAGGAAGCTGTGGGAGGAAAGTGGTGTAGAAAACCCGAAATTTACCTGTGTTTTATGACAGCTATTCAGATTTTAACAGGTTTCTTAAGGTAGCACAGAATAGAATTGTCTCTTTTATGGGAAGTAGCAACACCATTCCAGTTTCAACAAGCTAAACAATTCCAACCTTCAAATTTAGATGGGCACATATGTTAATTCATATCCATTTAAGCACACAGCAGTAATGAGGCTACCTCTAGGTTAATTTGTGTCATATTCATTGTAAACTCACGATATCTGCTAGTAATCATTGTATAAAAGCCTGAACAAATGCATGATATTTCTCAGGAAAGTTCCTCAATTATCTAGAGAAAAGGTGATCATTAACACCTTTATTTGGTGTTTCCTTGAAGGAAGCAGAACACACTCCTAAAAACGAAGAAAATAAAAACAGTTCAGGAACATGTCCGTTGCAATACTGTTAAAAATGAGCCAGAAAGACTCGTTAATAGCATGGTGTGAACTGTCTGAGAATGCTGGCTGTGCATCTAGATTGCATTCACATTCCTTATTACCCTGATTGGATCATAAAGCAAGAGGTAAGGCAAAAAAATATCTAAGACTCACATTTTTAGAACACTTTCTAAAAAGAAGTGTGCAAAGATGGCTTTCCAATAGATGTAAAACCTGTCACCTAAATCTGGATGAAAGCACTCTGTGAAAATGTATTTCCAGTTTAAATGGTAGCATATGCTTTCTGAGCTTGTGGATTGCTGATATTCTCTTCAGACTTGACTTTTCCTATTGAACTTGGTGAACATTTTGCTATTTATTTTAGCTGGAAAATACTAAACTTCCTAGCACAACTACCCCTGTGGTCCATTTGACTGAAAACAATTAAATTCTGTAAATTCAATCAAAACGGTTTTGTTGAGAATACTGGGGATTTTTTTACCTTAAAATACATACAGTACGTTAACCTGGAAAACATGAAATACATTCGAGAGACTATTTTAGTGACCTTATTATTGATACTATCTCTTAAAATACTCTTTACTGTATTGTTGTTGTCTGTGATGCAGTAGCTAGTGAAAGATTCTGCAGTTCTTCTGGTGTCCTCAACATAAAAAAGGACATGGAACTGTTGGAACAAGTCCAAAGGAGGGCCATGAGAATGATCAGGGGACTGGAGCGCCTCCCATATGAAGACAGGCTGAGAAAGTTGGGGCTATTCAGCCTGGAGAAGAGAAGGCTGCGTGAAGACCTCATAGCAGCCTTCCAGTATCTGAAGGGGGCCTGTAGGGATGCTGGGGAGGGACTCTTCTTTAGGGACTGTAGTGGCAGGACAAGGGGTAATGGGTTCGAACTTAAACAGAGGGAAGTTTATATTGGATATAAGGAACAAGTTCTTTACTGTAAGGGTGGTGAGGCAGTGGAATGGGTTGTCCAGGGAAGTTGTGAATGTTTAGTCACTGGCAGTGTTCAAGGCTGGGTTGAACAGAGCCTTGGGTAACATGGTTTAATGTGAGGTGTCCCTGCTCATGGCAGGGGGGTTGGAACTAGATGATCTTGAGATCCTTTCTAGCCCTAACTATTCTATGATCTTATGATTCTATGATTCGAATTAAGGTAGAAAACCTGAATACAACTTTATTATACTGTTTTTAGAGAAGAAAAAAAAAACCAACCCATAATTATTTTTTTTTTCAGTGCTTAAATATCTTTATCTGTACTTGAAGCATATAGTTTTAAATTTGCTTTAAAAGAATGCGAATGTCATTCCTTGGTAGAAAGGCTTTCCTAAAGTGTCTCAGAGCTCCATTTGTATTTAGTCATGCAGAAGTGATGAAATTTTCATCCAGTCCCAGAGCAGAGAGTGAACATTTACAAAGAAGACAGGGGGCAGGAAATTATTTGCTAAGAAGAAAAGAAACATGAGACCATTGTGATAGAACAGAGGTTGTATAGGCAAGGGAAGAACTGGAAAAGAAAAAATTTTAAAGCTATATTAGTTAAGGAACAGTGATTTAATTCTGTGATCTTTTCAGCACTTAATCGAAAGGTGTAAGTGATTTTATGAAAGTAGTGATAGTGCACTGACAGATGCAGATCTGCCTCAAAAGTTGGTAAAATGATCATATTGATCACTTATATACAGGTCTTGATGGTATGAAGAGGAGATACGCACCTTTTCATGATTATTTTCTCCATATAGAAAACCAAGAAATACTGGAGGATGTCAAAATGCCGTAATCCTTGCCATTTGAAAGAGAAAAAGATAAAATAAGACTGCAGAAAATACTGTGTAATAATGTTCTTGTTGATAGTTTCTGGCAAAGTCTTGGCAAGATTTCTCTATGATTGCTTTTATGCTATATTGTCAATTATGTTTTGCCTGATGCACATGCTGTGAGTTCAGAACCAGTGATGTGCCTATGCAGTGTTATTGGACATCTTGTCAGCAGCAAAAAAAACCAACAGGTGTAGGCAACATACTGTCAAAGGAACCAATATTTTGCATAGACTTAGCTAAGCGCATAAAAGTTTTATTGTCCAAGGGACTTTGTTGATGTTTTGAACCTGTTCCTTGCAATTGTTGTGCTTGCTGGGGGTTATACATAAAGGCTGGAAAGCACTTAAAAGCCATTATAGCTTGTTGTGTGAAGGAATGAAGATTTTATTTAGGATAATAGAAGCACAGACACCTGTGAAATTAATATTAGCAGCTGGAAGAGTGACAGTAGAGTGGGCAAAGCATTTGGAATGAGTAGCTAAATTTCAGAAGCAAGGTGAAGTTAATATTCAGCTGAGTTAAAAATACCAAGTGCAGCTGGTGGTAATTCCAGTCTCCTTCTACTACCTGCATAACCAGTGGAGAGACTTCTCTCATTGAACTCTTCTACCGCAAAGTATGATTCCATTGGCATAATTTTGTTAGATTATGAAAGACAGTAACAGTGTAATGAAAAATCCTGCATGTAATTAAAAGAGCGATTGAATGACATTCAGGGGGTACGTTGTATGTTGTTGTGGTTTAAGCCATAAATCAGCCATACAGTTTGTTCACTCACTTCCCCCTTTTTCTTCCCTCTGCTCCTGGAGGGATGGGAAGGAGAATCGAAAG
>JAOEHY010000345.1:31474-57255 GCA_025447955.1 Psilopsiagon aurifrons | reverse complement strand
GGGGGGGAAGGATCATTTCTATTATAATTCAAACAAACTCATGACAGGGAGTTATACATAGCAGAGAGCCTAGAGAAGACATTTATTGAGACACAGACAGACCTGGCTTACCAGAAGATTTTTCGGCTCTCCTTCTCCCAAAGGAGGACACCAGAATTCTCTCAATAACAAAGAAGTGACAGGCTGCATCCTCTTTCCTAGGGGTCTCGCCATCCCTCACACCTGTGGTGTAATGGGACACACACCCGCAGTACACAGGCACTATTCAGGCATAAAAGCTGAAGAGATGTTGGGGACTGATGTCTTCCCTTTGTCTGTGAGATGGTTTATCTATCCTGCCATCTGGCTGGATCCACTTACACAGATGCAAAAATGCAGCCCTTCACCTTTCTTTACACCAGACAGGCAACTATTAAGAGGATGGAGCACCTACATTTAGGCTTAAGAGATGCTACCCTTACCACAAATTGAAAGGCAGGCCTTTGAGGGATGAAGGCCACTCAAATCCCCGAAAACAAGGAAGTGGCAGGCAGAAGCTCATGAATCACTGATTCAAGTCTCAGGCCTAGACTTGGCATGCACAAGGTGGCCTACTGAATCCACTGGAAAAGAACCAGGTTTGTTTCACTGGGCTCAACAAAGAACAATCTGCAAGTAGGTACGCAGCTATGCTTGTCACCTCTCTGCATCAGCAGCTACGCCAAGATGCATGCTTCTAATACGGGTTACGCAGGGAAGTGGATTTAGAAAGGACAAATTTTCCTGCCTCCCCGAAGCCTAGAGAAAAACGGGGGCTGGGAAAACTACTTCACAGATTTAAAAAACTAAAACCAACCAAAACCCCCAAATAAATCTCAGTACAAGGGAGGGTAGTATCTGTAGCCAAACATGAATCAAACTGGCCACAATGACTGAAATATTTCATGAGGCCACTACCAGAACTTTCATTGTACTTTAAAAAATCTTCCTAAGGGCAAGGCTTTGTTCAGGTTTTGCTCACTAGATTTCTGCAATTTCTACCCCACACTGGGCTATTTGACATTATAGGTTGCTCTAACCCAAATACATGCATCAGCCCTGCATTAGAATCCTGAAAGGAGCTGCAAGATCAACAGCCTAAATCATTTCTTGTGCTGCGGCTTTGTTCTCTCCTTTTACCTCTGATCTGGCAAATTAAATTCTGCTTAACCTAAGAGTTGATACTGTCACTGATTTGCATGTACTTACTACAGATGCTTATGTGGATTGTCTGAGAGTGAACATTTTTCACAGCGAGCTGATGAAGATTACGGTAATTTACCTGATAAATGCACAAACATAAACTCTAAAAAAATATTTAAAAGCACATTTCACTGTCAAAACCTTTGTACTCTTTAGATTCTAATCTATGCATTTAAGCATTAAGGAAACATGCATTTTCAGACTCATAGCATTTTTGTCTTCCTCCTTCCCTCTGCATGCTCTCAACCATTCCATATTTCTCGGTGAGAGCTTCCGCTGCCCATTAACAGCTCAGAGCAGAAGTTACCACAGCCGTGCTGGATGGCCCCAAATCCAGAAACGAAGCTTAAAAAAACAAACAAAAAACAGGGAACCTGATTAAGATAAAATGACTTCATGTGCATGTTGAGTTTTGTTTGTCTATTTTAATGAACAGTGCATTGCAGGGGATGAAGACTGATTTATAGAGCCAAGGATGTTCCTGCACAGAAGGCAATCAGTTCCCAGCTTAATTATGCGCCGTGAAAATAAAATTCCCTTTAACCATTTTGAAATTGCCTTTTAGTTTGGCTTAAATGCCTCCTTGCCTCGTGTTTGCCCCTGCCCTGGTTACAGGATCATGTCAGAAGCCTTGCTGGAGCCACAAGAGAAGCAGGACGACCTATTGTATGGCAAGGTTAAATACAGCAGCATTCCATTTACTTCTTCTGTACAGCTTATTATGCTGCACACTTCTTCCATTTAATTTCTACCCATACGTAAGTGGCTTACGCATTCCTTCATTAAACCCACCTGCCAACACCTCACAAGCATTTTACGTTTTCATCTTGGCCTCTTCAATTTCAGCCCACTTTAAAAACAATAACAAAACAAACAAAGTAAGAAACTATCAAAAAAAATCACCCCTTTTTCTAGCCCTCTGTTCAACACATGATTCACTACTGGACAGCTTTTTAATTCCATCAGGACTTGCAGATGAGCAAAAGTAAAACTGTTTCAGAGCTGACATCAGCCCACCAAATTCTGTCAGAACAAGAGAGAAGTTTCATAATTGTGTTTTGTTCTGATCTGCACCATTTTATTTTATTTCTGCTTGGCTATTGATGCACACTGCAATAGAACATGAAAAGGTTTGCAAGAGCCAGGCTGGGTGATGCCCGTATCTTTCTTCCTCGGTAGTTACAGTTAATTTATAACCCAGTAACATGCATGTCTCGTTCAGATTATTCCTTCCAACGTGCATTACTTGAAAATTAATTTTATCTTCCAGCAAGCTGCCCACGGAGCCTACCATGGCTGTATATCACATAAGAGAGGAAGGAAGACACTTATTTGGTCTCAGGGCTACAGCTTATAACTCCACGATCAAGGAATACAGCAACGGCACAGGCTGCCTGCAGATAAGAAGGGGGGGGGGAGCTCCAAAGCTGCACCACTGCAGCTTTACGGCAGGTGGTCCCTCTACTCCTTTTTGGAACAAGCAGGGGTGGATGAAGGCAAATTCTGTAGATGGGGATGTAGCCTGGCAGGGGACATAGTGACACAGAGCAGCAGGCCAACAGGGCCTCAAGCTGCTGGGTGCTTGCCGATTTGACAGGGTCTGCACCCCAATTACAACCTTAATCCTGCACAAGTCTAAAGCAGGGGGGCTGGTGTATTGGGCTTTGTTTGGTTTCCCTTTTGGGGGGTGGTGGTATTGGGTTTGGGGGTTTTCTTCAGTAAATCTCTGTGTGCACTTGCAGAGCTGGATAAATAAAAAACATGTGCATTTATCTTCAATTAAACTTCCATGTAAATTTATATGCAAATGTAAGTGCAACCCTCGGGCTCCTTGGCGAGGCGCCAGTTCAGCCCCTGGTACTGCAGAAGTTACACACCACCAATGTGACACATGTGAGACCTGCCACACTGGAGTTCAGCCAGGGGAAAGCATGGATGGTCCCATCCTGAAGAGAACCAAACTGAGGAGGGGCTGCAGGTTTCGAAACCCCCAAACACGTTGCATCCACGCCATCAGAAAAAGCCAGCACGTCACTCAAATGCAAGGGAGAACGCAAATGAATGTGTCATTTTGTGAAAAGCAGATTTCTTTCAAGCTCTTCTCCCCTCCCCCTGGCTCTTCAACACTTCTCCCAAGCCTGCATACTGGGAGCCAAAACCTTTTCATCGTCTCTGTATACAGGTGCAGTAACAACACCCCCCAAAAAACCCCAGAAAGACAAGCAAGCAGCTACAGGGGAAGAAGAAGAAGAAAGAAAAGAAAGAAAAAAACAGATTTGAAAAGCACATTAATCTGCTTGACAAGCCATGAACCACACTGCCGCTTTAATTAGAAGCAGAATCTGGGGAAGCAGAGGGAACACGGAGGTGCAAGCATTTATAACAAAAAAGGGACTTGTGATTTAATGACCTCCTCTGCTACTTTAAAAATTAATGGGGCCAAATCAGATTAAAGCAAATTTTAATACAAACCAGTCTGACATTTATCACTAGTGTTAACTGTAAGGTGGCTTCCCCATTGTTTCAACAGATTAAGAAATTCTGCTCCTTTTTCATCCAGGCTGGCTCCGAAATTAATTCTTAAAGCTGTCTCATATTTAAGGCGTTTCTGCTGTCATTCCATGTGCACTGCTGACTTTCAGTCTCAACTCCCAGTTTTTCAGGACGACTCTTCCCGGTCACACGGCTCCAGCACAGCCCAGGAAGGGAGATAAGGAAACCCCAACTAGCACTCAGACAGCAGCAGCAGTGCAACTAGCACTTGGCACACCAGCAGGTCAGAGTGGTTCTTTCTTCCTCCTAGCACCCCAGACCATCACAACTGCTTCATGCTCGGAAGCAGCAGACCCTGGTCGACACAGTCAGCTGGAAGGAGGTCGGCCAGCTGGATGCCATCCACCCAGCCTTGGGGTGACACCAAAGTCCCCTGCACACTGCTGGGCACTTCCTGGCATCAAAACCTGCCTTAGATTTATAGTTAGCAATTTCCCATAGCCACCACTAAGAAGGGAGGAAGCATAGCAAGTGGTATCCTCCCGACAGAAAAGAGTCTTTTTGAACGTGGCATTTCTGCAATGCTTTGAAGGCAGTCAGCCTAGAGAGCTGCATGTGCCAAGAGCGTGGGCTTCCACATTAAACCTTCCTGGGGAGAAGGAAAAAAACACCCAAACAAACCCATCTTGCAAACACCAGTGGATAGCAATGCAATGGCAGGACTGCAGCCACAGCATGCCAGAGCTCTCACTCCTCCTGCCTAGTTGCTTTGGTTGGGTTTCAAAGAGAAACATTATGAAAGCGAGCATCTGGATGTCTCTCTTTTTTACAAAAAAGTATACCTGAATTATTCCTTAGAAAAGTAATTTAGTAAATTGGGAGTACAAAGTTCAGGATAGGCAATTAAAATAATGAGAAAGTCAGCCAACTGCAAACAAGAGTTAATCTCCTTTGGACAGGTATATAAACCCCACTATGGTTTAAAGGCCAATGTCACAACTTTAACTCTTTCAAACCAAGTTACCAAGACTGTAGAAAGGAACCTAGTTTATAAACTCAGGTGATTTATTTCTCAAGTGCATGAGATTCACATTTGCTTGCTTACCACTGAGGGTCAAATTTTCTGGAGAAATATAAGCCATTTACAGAGAAATATTCTTCATTCAAAGTGTATCACAACTTGAGTTTTACTTCTTACAGCTGCTCAGTGCCCATCAAAAACCGAGTTACACAGAGGAGCTTTGAGCCACTGAATGAAAAGCAGATGAGATCAATCCAACACATTCCTGGGGTGTAAAAAGACACTTATGAGAAACAAAAATGAACACAACCCCAAATGTGCTATTTCACTCTGTCTCCTATCCAAGTATCACTACATCTCAAATTGGGAGAGAAACACCTCTCCCTGTCCCAGTTGTGGCAAGGGAAAGACTCTGCTTCCCAAGCAGTGAGGGACCGAAACCTACTTCCAGCACACCTGGACACCCCTGTGCAACTGCCTGTCCTGCATCTGTAAAGCACCAAATCAAACCTACAAAGGCCTATTACACAGCAGTAAGTAGTTAAGCTGCAGAGAAAGAGCCCATTATGCCACTCTGCTTAGCAGGTAAATGGTCCTATCTCTTCCACTGCTTCCTTGGAAAAATATGCAAAGCTGGGAGAGGAGAAATGCACAGGGAGATAAATATTTGGCAGTGAAAACTGTCAGAAGGAAGTAGGTCTGAAAAGAAAGGTGAAAAGCTTTTCCTCAGTTGGACCTTAACAGCATGGAGGGTGCTCTATGCTATATATTAAAGCAACATCTATTTTTAGAAACCTAAGAATATAGTGTCAGTACATACTGCCTCAGGGGTTACATCCATCTCCTGCTTATTAATTAATTGGCTTGTTAAAACAACAATTTAGAGGCCTGTACTGTCTAGCGAGCTCAAGAAGCCTGTGTTCTCCCTGCCAAGATCAATGTGCATTAGTCTGAACCCTCTTGAACCCTCCGATGTCGAGCAGGCACTGCTTCTGTCAAAGATAACTGAGAAATGACATTAACTCTTAGCAACATCTGCTCAATACTGGAGGGATGGACCAACGACACAGCATGAAGTTTAACTACAAAATGCCATCATTTAAAGGGTTAGGTGAAACATCACTTGCAAGACCATTTTACAAAAAGTAAAACAAAGACAACTTGCTTTGTCTGCCAGCAGCGCTATCAATGAAATACAAAACCAACAGATCTTTAACCATCTCACAAGTCAGACATAAAAATCTCCATAGCTCCCACATTCTCTGTAGTCTGGTCCTCCAGATAACACAAGCCTCATGTTCCTTCAGTGTACCAGTAGAAAACACCCACCTGGCTGCAACTTGAATATAAATAAACCATCTTTGAAGCACCTCTCTAACACACCAGCTTTGTTCTTCAGATGGTGTTAACATCCACCCAATTAGGTCCTTTCACTGAGCACTTATCAACTCCGAAATACTCATGGATAAATCCAAGAGGCGTCAGGATACAGCTATTTAGACATTGTTTGCCTCTCTGTTTTACAAGGTCTTATGTAATGAAGACTACAGGGAAGAATTTAGCTCTAAAACCTCATCTGGTGTAAAACAGGACTGCCTGCTAACAGCAGTTACAAGCTCCGAAGGATGTCGCCCACATGCTCTTGTGCTCTATGCGGACCTCCGCTTTATCCCTCTGTTCAAATCTCAGCAGCGGGCTCACACAGGGACTGCACACTTCGAGCCCTGAACTCATGCGGGGGATTTCCCACCTCCTCGCTTAGCTCTCCCATTGG
Source organism: Psilopsiagon aurifrons (assembly GCA_025447955.1). Taxonomy (NCBI): domain Eukaryota; kingdom Metazoa; phylum Chordata; class Aves; order Psittaciformes; family Psittacidae; genus Psilopsiagon; species Psilopsiagon aurifrons. Next base: position 50,746 of record JAOEHY010000345.1, on the reverse strand, counting down.
GCTTGACCCCAGGAGAAACCCCAGCTCTGCACCTGCAAGCACAGTCCCTCACACCTTCCACACCACAGCCTCATAGCTGCCACACAGCCAAGGCATGGCTTTTCCAGAAAGGGAATGCTTCTGCCTTCCAACCCATTTTCCAACCTGAATACCATCTTCCTGTGTATGCAAAAGCATGCTCACTCTAAAAGAAGTAACGGGCTGAGTATCAACACTGCCCTTTTCCTACCTGCATCATTTTTCCAGCTCATTCCAGTACTGTACATTAACGTAACTTTCACTACACTTTATATACATTGCTTCAAAGCAAAACTATTCTCACTTCCCTCTGTCTTTCAAAAGATACAAACATTTAAACCATTGTTTACACCACTTAAATGAAAGAACAGAAATATTTCACTGGAGCTAAGGCAAGATGCTAACAGAAATGTCTGTATTTAATACAAGCACACGCAGTCCACTGCCATGATAAAAACTCTTTCGGGGGGGCTGGGTGTTTTTTTTCCTTACCCCAGAACCTGAGCTCCAGAGATGGCTCGTGGCATGGCTAAAGTCAAGTGTTCCTAGCATTTAGCAACATCTCTCTTACCAATTCAAACGAGCCTTCCCCCCACTGATGAACAAAACTAAATGCCCAAAAGCCTTCCAGAAATAAACATGTTTAAACTCCACTTGTTTTCAACTGTTGCTTGCAGCTGTGGGGGGTTTCCCCCCACCACCACCACCATTAATTCATTCATTTACATAAACACCTTTGGAAGAAAAACAGTGATGATAAATCTTATGGGTATGGCTTCATGCTTGGCTTAAGGTGATCTAAAATCAGGCTGCTGCTGACAGAGGCACTCCTGCTCTAGGCTTAATTATCCCTACATTTATTTGTAGCCAAATGCTGACTACAAAACAGGAAGGAGGGACAAGCTGCCAGTGAGGAGGGGAGAAGTGGATCTCAGACTGGCTTACATCAACAGGGAAATCATATCCCAAGTCATTCATCACAGTCCTTTTCCCCTTGGTCCCCCCACCTGGCCACCAACCAGCACAAAACTCTAACAACTCATACAGCACCTCTACTCATTTTACCTCCAGCAGCAGCCAGATGTTTTCTAGGTCAAATCCCCAGTACCAAACCACCAGAAAGGTAACAGTACTTTTCTCAAGGCCTTGGCTTTCATAGCCTGCAACTGTGCAGGGAAATTAGCATATGGGAAAATCCAGAGCTGGAGTATGCGGGGCAGACAGCCTTCTTGTCTGATCCATTCTGGAGGGGCACCTTGTCAAAAGGAAGAAATCCAGGAGGCTGAATACGAGTTGCACAACCCCCTAACTGTTAAGAAAAACCTGACAAAGCAGCAGCAGCGTGTCTGTGTATGTGTTAAAACATCTCTGTACGAGCCCCTGGATGTAGAGTTTTCTGCTCAGCAAGCACATTTGCACATTACGGAGAAAAAACTAACAACTGCAGCCTGGTACCAACATTTTCACCAACAGCAGAGAAGGAATTACAGATCAATAATCATCTAGATTTTAACCCTAAATTTCTCCAACTTGGACACAAAAGAGTCTAGTTCTTCTTTCGCAGCACCCGAAGACAAGATGCAGAAGCTCTTTCACTACCTAACTGCCGAGGTACTTCATCACAGCTGGGCCTGACCAGGTAACACACTGCTGGTTAAGTAAACCGAACAGAACGCATGAAACAAATGTTATTTTCAGATCCGTGATCTCTATCAACATCACACATTTCCTTAGAACTGCACCCAAGATGCAGTGACTTGAAACCCATTGTACTGCACCATGAGAGTGCCCCTGGTAGGGCAGCACTGAGTAAAGCAGGTATGCAGAGCTGCAGGAGTGCAGTGTCAACAACTACTACCACCCGATGGGATGGAGCGAGAGTTAGTGCAACAGCATCACATAAGAAGACTAGCTACATAAACAATTTCCAGGCTTTGGTTTGCTTAATAATAATAATAATTTCTTACATATTTATATCTTTTATGTGTGACATCTATATAAAATTATCAATATATTACCTGTAAGTCCCTATAACACTGCGATGATAATAGCAAACAGTGTAAGATGGCCAAATGAAGAAAGACTCTGAGGACAACTGGAAGAGAAGTCTGTGACCTGGGACATCTGCCCAAGGACCATGGGCATGCACACAGAGGCACACAATCTCACCGGACACACACACTCTTGTGATACACTACCTAAGAGGACAGTGGCCAGCACCACTGGCAGAGCATGGGCAGGTAATGCTCTGCTGCTTTTTGTAGGAATTCAGGAGGAAAGAAAGGGTGGCATAAACCACCTGCCTTGCAACACAAGCTTCATGTCACAGTTCCTTTGGGAAGGACAACAAAATGGAGTGGCATTGCAGTCCATCTAAAGTAAGACACACTTGAATGAGACTGAGCTGTACAAATTGGGTACTGACCCCAAGGCTATGGCTCTTCAGCATGGACCACCTGCACTCTGAGGAATGAAGCTCCAGAGCTTCAGCCTCGGGGATTTAACCCAGCCAGTGAAGAATGCACTATCCCTTCTCCACCTCCTCCATCCCAGCCGTCACCGCCACAGAGCAGATCAGTTAACACAACCACTTATTAGCCCATAAAATCCAAGACCTCTTTAACACAGAGAGAGTACCCTGAAGAAGACATGGTAATGCAACTGGAGACATAGTGCTAAATCTCCAAGTCACAAGAAAAAAGGAAGAGAAACCACGCTGGCAGATGCAGCCCCTGCAGTAACAGAGGAGAGAGAGACACAAAAGAAAGAAGTCAAACTGGTTTGAATCAAATATATAGGCATATTCCAACACGTGAACTGATGCAGGGATTGCTTGAAGGATGAAAACCCTACCAAAAGTCATCTACAGTAAGAATTACTGGGCATAAACTGCTTGGCTAAGAAGGTAAAGTAAGGAAAAGTGAAAGATACAAACACTGACAACGTGTCTAATGGCAGATATACCAAATGCTCTGCCAAAACCATTTTTTGCAATTGGCTGGAGACAGTTCTTGCTTGACTTGCCCTCTCTAGCACGTATGTTGCAATTCCTTTTCCCTCACACCCAAACCAGGAGAAGGAAAAAAGAAAACTGAAAATCAATCACTCTAGTTGACTGTTGTATCTCAAACAGGAGATCCCAGTGGATTTGTGAAGTGAGCCAAGCTGTTCTTCATGCATGAAGCAAGGGTTTAATCAAATACAAGGTGTGCCAGCTTAGCGGAAGCCTCTCACAGAGATTACGTAAACTTTTTAAAACACTTACAGGAAAACACCACAGAAGATTTAGAGGATTTGTAAGCTGAATGCCTGATGATACCCTGAAGGGAAGAAGGACTTAAAGATAAGATGTGGGCTTGATCTTACACCAAAGGCATCCTCCAGCAGAAAGCAAGCACTGTATTCAAGGGAGAGCAAAGGCAACAGGATCATCAACATTTTGTCATTGACTGCAATGAGCATCACCAAGAATTCAATTTCCTTGTGTCCTTACAACACAAGAGAAATACAGAAGTTTTAATTCACTCATGTCCAATAAAGAGTGAAAGACATCACATTAGCTGCCCTGGGAATGAGCCCTTATTAATCTCTCCCTCTCAAGCAAATTGGCCAACCAATGTCTTTGTACTTTGTGATGCAGGCACTGCCAGAAGTACAGGCAGCCTTTCAGTGGAGCCTGCCACAGCCAAGCCATCTCCCAGCCTGCCTCCCAGACGGTATCTATAACCAGAACACGGCATCTTAATGAAACCTTTTACCTTTCAAAATATGTGATGTTTTCTCAACAGAGATGAACTGAAGTGTCAGGTGTTTCGGTGTCTAGTCTCCTGCCAAGACTGATTTGCAAACACTCTACTTATTGAAGAGGCTCCAAAAAAAAGCTCTCCTAGGGCTGTCGTACTATATATATTCAAATTATCTCCAGACAATCAAAATTATGCAGGCAAAACCAGGATTCCTCATCTCAAATCTTAGACAATGCCCCCACGTTTTCCTTAAAAGAAAAAAGCCTAAGTAGAAGCATGCACAAATACAAAAGTCACAAAGGGTCAATCTTCAAGCAAATGAAGCAAAGCTGTATTTACAAAGTAACATGGAAACTAGGGATTTTAAACATCACAGCAGCTTGACCGCAAGTATTAGTAAAGCTTGTGTTGTGCCAAGATTCCCCTTATAAAACTTGTATTTTTGGGGCTGTGTTCCACACTGAGCGTATCACTCAGGATTTCAGATCGCAGTGCATTTAGCAACAAAATACTCAACTCTTGGGTATCGAAGAGTAAAGAATAAACCTCTCCCTGTTTAAAAAATAATTAATAATCCTTAATTACTTTGTCTAAATGCCCAAATTTTCACAAACCCAGTTAAGCTTCAGACATTAGGGATTTTCAGAGCTGGTTTGGGGCAAATTTAGGCCAAAAAAAAAGAAAAGCAAAATGTTTACTTTTGAAAAGGATTTTCATTGGAGGCTATACCTGAAGACCAGCTGCTGTGATACTACACTGCTGGGCCAGCACTGAACTGTTGAAAAGGCAAAGAAACATTTTGAGTCCATCTGGAAAGACACCCCAGAAAACAGCAACATTACAAGATATAATAGAAGTCTTTCAGTATAATAGTATGAGATAATTCTTACTGTTTTCATATTTTTCTCTTAAAATACCTTAAAAGTAAAAACATCTGCAACATTCTGACATAATTTCATGCAGGATTTATATTGTTAGATGTATTGAATATATCCATTATTAAAGAGTTAGTTACTGAGGACACGAAATTTTCTCATTTAATATTTTATGTAGCACCACACATAAGGATATATGTGATAATATAATAAAGTCAGAAATATCTGTATAACTGTATAATTAGATACTTATCTACCATAATATTCCTGCATTATTCCCACATACTTTTCCGTCGAGGCAGCATGCACTTACACCAGCTATTGAAGTCAGAGAGCTGGAGCTTACACACTGAGACATTTGCAATTGTCCTTTGAAAACTGCTGCATCAAAGCAAGACATCCCCACACTTTTAAACCTGGCCTATGCTGCTTCTAAATAACTTACATATTTTGTAGCATCTTGCAAAGCAGAAAAAGAAAAGTTAAAAACTAAGCTGGCAGGAGAAAACTGGAGAAAGAACGGTTGATTATAACACAGCTTCAAAGCAAATGGCTGGAGGTAGCTTCTGCTGAATTCAGTTAAAAAATTCAGATCTGGAAGCACTCATTCAAGGTCCAGTATTNNNAGGCAGCTACCAACACAAACAAAACCACCCCAAGAAAACAGGTGCAGATCCTTAATACATGAGATGCAGAGCCTACATACATGACCTACACCAACTCAAGAAACACCATGATAACCCCTTTTTATCTAAAACCACACCTGAACTCTTCAGGTGTGGTTCTGGATAAAGTGGGAAGTAACGGTTATTCATGAAGCCACACGGTCATACACACACGCGCACATGCACACACCCCCTCTTCTCCCTCTTCCCCAGCCATGCCCTGTTTCTCAGCAAGGTGATGAGCACATGGATAAGATGAATTTGCTGACACCTGGTTCGCATCACAGGGATCTGAGGAGGCGGTGTACAGGAACTCAGAAACCACAAACACTTTGTGTTGGGTGGGCTTTTTTCCTGAAATGTGCACTGAAACCTACCCCAAAACTCCCTGTTAATTTACAGAGAACACGTTTCGGAGTTTCCGTGTAACACAGATCAGTGTGTTACACCATTCACCCAGCTCTCGCACAAGCAGCAGTGTATAAGCACACTGCGCATCCTGGGCTGCATAACTCCAGTGCAAAAGTGTGAATCCCCTTCATGTCCCACCACCAAGCACAAAATGCCCATGTGCTTTAGGACATGCTGATTGCATGAATTTTACTTTTTTGTGCAAAGATTCAGCATTCTTCGGGTTTTTTTCCCCTTCTATATTTCTCAATAATTTAAGACATATGAGCAGCATATGAGGAACTCTACTATTAAATAAAAAATGGGGAAAAGATAAAAATTTAAGGTTTCTTCATTAAAGAAGCCCTAGGAATTTGAGCTATTTAGCTTCCTGAGAGATACAAGACATCCGCACCTTTTCAAATTGCAGTTTGACGACACTGAACTCTCGCAGACATATCCAAAGGATTTATTCCTTTTGAAAGGGCTGACACTGAATGCACCATCTAAACACCAACTCTCAGAAGCCCCGTGGTAACTTGGAGGCATGTCAGCTTAATCCTGGACCAACACAGGTGGCTGTTCTTGCTCTCAAGGTGGAAAAAGTCCTTTTGTGATTGATACCCAGCACAGATGCCCTGCATGAATGCCCTTGCAGGCACCTGAGGAGGTCCCTACTAGGGTTTAGCCTCTGCTGCAGCTCCAAGCTACAGGCAGGAAGCTGTCACTGCTGCAGGGGCAGCTTCCAAAGTCCCAGCCAAATTCAGTGCACAGTGCCCCTAAGTACCACTCTTTCACTCCAGCTATATCCCCTTAGGGGTTGTTTTTCTGAAATCGAGAAGGCTGATGGAAACCAGTCTGAAACAGACCCCTGTCCTGCCCACATTTCTGCACCACACCAAGCTGCTGCAGCAAAGCGCCTACCTGTAATGACAAAGATGGTATTTCTGAAGCTGCCACTTACCCATTTAGATTTGGAGAGGCAACAGTTTGCCTGCTTGTGACTGTGTTGCCTTTATAACTGGCCTTCAGAAATGATGCAAAACCACCTTAAAAGTCATGCAAAATGTCCTACAGAGGCATTTCTAGCTTCAGTGTTCCAGTTAAAAGCATTTGTTTCGTCTGTTCAAGTGAAAAATGATTCCTTGTCCCACAAGCTGACAAAACTATTTTGCTTATTTGCAGCTTTTGCTCCCTTCTTCCAACAAGTCTTGCACCTTTTCTTAAGCCCATGGGGTTTTGCAGCCAAGCACTTCCGCAGGATTCCTCCGAACCAGAAAAGAGGCTCTTTAATAAATACCATTTATAAACCCAAAGGACCCAAATTTACTTCTGGGTAATGGAATTTTTATGTGTATATTTTTAGTGAGACTTCAGTCCTAAGATTAAGTTGAAATTTATGGAGGTAATTACCATCACTAGAGAAAAACACAGGATAATCCACGTATAACAGCTTCTTCTTGTAATTGTAAATACTGGCCACTGTGTTGTATCAAGAGCCGGCCACACAAGTGGATAACTGAACCATTCCTGTAGTGGCACAGGATGTGTGCTGAAGAATGGGGTCGACTGAAGAATAGGGTTGTAAATGAGTAACCTCAAGGATGTTAGGCTTTGTTAGCAACTACAGAGAAAAGGAAATTACTAAGACAAGTTTTTTTCCAGAACCACCTGGTGGTTACTGATATGACTGATATGACAATGATCCTAAAACAAAGTGAAGAAATAACCACCAGGGGTCCAAAAGCCCACTACCACATTTTTGTGTGCATACAGGAGGCACTCCCTAAAACTATGATGCAACATATGTAATCTAATGAATACATATGTTTAAGGACCATATAATCACAGCCTGGTTGATGCCTGTGGGTGACACGCTTGGTGGAGTGATTCCCCAGGTCTCCTGGCACCGCAATAAACAATATCTGCTTGTCAACTTAAAACTTTGTTGTCGAGTTCCTGGAGATTTCTCAGAATCAGCGCAAGGTGGTATTAATGAGAGAAAGGGCCTGAAGTAGAGCTCTGCAGACCAAATAACCTCCTGACCACACACGTAGAAAATAATTAAAACAAGGCTCCGCTTTAGTTTGGTTTTGGGGACCGGAGAGCAGATGCTCAGGCAGCCAGTGAGTGAGACGGTGGAGATGTTGTGACAGGGGAGTGAAAAGTAGCCTTGGCAGTCCAGGGTTGGCATATTTAAACACCCAAAAGGTTATTTAAACACCTTCGATTTAAATTGAAGGCAGCAGCGTCATCCTGTGCACAATACCTCAGAGCAGGAGGCTATCTCAGGGCAACCCATTTCACCCAGGCATGCCAGACAGGAACTGTCTGCCTGTTAAACTCCAGACACAACACTTAAAGTGTGGAAAGAAATGCATGTCCTACTTCCTAATTGCTGCCTTTAGACCTGAATATTTAGTAACACACACTTAAGCACAACAAGGAGGCTGGGGGGTGGTTTTGAGGAAAAAAATCCTCATTCTGAAAGGTGACTTAGAGTAGATGAGCATCCTTCGAGCAGAGCAAGGGGTAGTGGGGTCAGGCTCAGACTCTGTGCTGGGCCGGCACTGCCTTCAAATACCTATCATAACGCAGCGAGAGGAAATCAAAATGGTAGCGTGACCTTCACAGGCTACAGACAGCTTGAATGCAGTTTAACCCCAGCATTAAGGATGAAAGCCTCTGCTCATGAAAGGCAGGCATTAACTAATCTGCTTACCCATACAAAGGAAAAAAAAAAAAAAAGAAAAAGCCACGTACACACCAAAAATCACACTGTGGTTTACGGTAAGCCTGCCAAGAATGTTGCAGCATAATCATAACAGAGTTTATTTCAACACATCATCGCAATCATGCTTAAACTTTGTTCTTTGTACTGGAGCAGGCATGCTGTCAGTTACCCCTCTACCACCTATCTGCAGAGGCATGGAGGCTCCGACAGCTCCCACGCTCCATCCTTCGCTGCATTGTGCCTGGCCAGTGCCAGCCGACATGCCTCTGACATGCCTCCCAGAGCATGCCCCGGCCCCCCTGCAGCAGTAATTGCAAGCAGCCATGCAGGATAAATCAGGGGTTGGAGCCACATATGACAGAAAGCCGGGGGTGGGGAGGAGGAATTACCAAAACAAAAATTAAAGCGCATTTGCTTGCACACGTCTGCCAACCCAGTCAGCTGAAGGAGCAGGAGGAAAAGAAGACATGACAGGAGGGGAGACAATTATTCTTCTCCCCTCCACGAGTAATTTCCTTCCCATACCAAGCATGTTCCTTCCCTGCCTTCTGACCACTTTGCATCCCGCTTCCCTGACAAGTACACCCCAGCTGAAACAGAGTTTTGACTGAAAGATTTCAACATTTTGACTAGAGACATGGCATAAACATATTAAATAATGTTCCCTTATCTTCCTTGCATAGAAATCCCTCACACTCAGCCTCTTCAGTCTCTAAATGAATTTGCTTTCGTCTAGTCAGCAACGCTTTTTGGCTCAAGTTTAATTAAAATTTCAACCAGCCTATATGAGAGAGATGGTATCTTTCCTTTCAGACACACAGGACAATATCCTGTAAGTATTTCATATCCTCATTTCTTAAAATCAGCTTGTCAGAAAACCACACTCCTCAGCAACAAGTGTTAGATTATCTTTAGCCACCAGCATGAGCATGCTGAAATACTGAAGCCATTTTATTGCCTCACTGAGGCAATATTATACACTTTTCTGGTGGATTTCTCTGCCTTTCTCTTTTCAATGTTATTTCATTACACCAGTTCTGTCTGTTCAAAGGATTCATTAATTAACGCACAAGGCTCTCAAACTAATACCGTACCTTCAGATTTCATAAAGACTGAAAATATTCTGGGCTCTGCTCCTGGGGGGTGGGGGTTGTTGGATTTTTAACCTTTTGGTTCACCCACAGCGTTGGTATTTTTCACACTTCCATCTATAACCATTAGAGTTAGAAATACTGATTTCAAAATTAATCTGATTTCTCACACAGGTGAATAACACTGAAATCCAAACGACTTCCAAAAAGCTCCACAAATACCATGCAAGCAGCCGAAAATGGATTTCTACAAAAACGATTTGTCTCCTTTCCTCAACTCTGTCCTGAAATACCTTGTTAGGGTATACCAAGGTCTGTGTGTGGATGCCTTGTCCAAGGAACTCTCTTAGCTAAGCCCTAGCCACATTTCGGCTTTTCAGCTCCCCTTTCCTGAAACCCAACGCACATCTCTCACACGAGAGACTTGAGGATCCTCTCCTGAGACACTGCAGCAGAGCACATCTCTCTTCTGGAAGGGGAGGAATAAAAGCAAATAGAACTGTCAGCGCAATCTATCTGGACCTTCAATGGGAATGTACCAACTGAGGGGATATTCTGGAGCCTAAATCCAAATGCCTGTCTCCAGCTACATTTAGAGAAGAGCCCATAATATGTTCCAGCTCCAAAACCAACCTCCCAGCAAAATAAAAGAGCTCTGACTTTTAAAAGAAAAACAAACAAACAAACCAAACACAACTCAAACCACTTTTGCCATTAAATGCACTCAAACATCAGGGGGGTGGGGGCGGACATGACGGATGGAATCCCTCAAATTCAGTTGGGATTTTCTACCAAAGAACGTAATAATCCTCAAAGAACCAAATTCTCTGTAGCAATACTCATGAAATTCACTGTTTAATACCACATAAAGTATTTGAATATTTGAGTATTATTTTTAAAAACCTATTTATCTATAGGACTATTTCCTCACTTGATGAGGCAACTTAATTATACTCCGCAGCAGAAACTGCATGATAGGTCACAAGGTTAAGGCTGCCGCATCTATAAATCATTATCAAATACACAATTTTCTCATTTCTACTGTTTATTCTGGAGAGCTGAAAGTCAATGGATAACACCACTATTAAAACTGAACACATGCTTTTGCCAGTGATGATGCTGGCTTGTTCATCTGCCCAGGATCCCTCATTGGGCTGGTACTAAGGGAATTAATTCCTAAGGATACTTTTCAAGGAATATTCTACACACAAATTCATGATTAATAGTCCAAAATAATTTTCTTTTGTTGCATTGATTTAGTGTAGTGAAACTTCACTGTAGAGGAAAAAAAAGCCTTATATTGGCATATTTTAACATAGATATATGCAGAGGACCTATTTCAATCAACATTGAACCAATTTTCTTTTTCTTAAAATGATGCACTAAAAATAAAGTTGCATTTCAGATGCTTGGCTCTCTAATAATTTTGAAGTGGACAGACCTCCCACTTATGCGAGAGTTGTGATTTTACCACCACCATCCCAACCTTCTGAAAGCTATAAATATTAATCTGAATGCAAAGCAATACGCTCAAATGGCTGTTTCCCTCAGAGGCCCCGAAGTCATTTGTCTGCTTTTACTGACCATTCCTCAAAGGTTCTAGACTGCATCCCGTGGTCACTGTCGGGACAGAGACCTGCAGGATGGAGATGTTCGCAATTACCGTCTGCAGCCGCTTCTGAGAAAGACCTCATGCAGGAAGCTCACGCCATTGACCTCATTTGATCCAGGCAAAAAGTAATAATGGAGCTCCTGTGGCTAATTGCCAAGAGAGAAACACTTAAAGGACTTGTTTCCGACATCCTCCTCTCCTCTGATGAAGATCTAAACCAGCAGCTCAAGACAGGCTTCTGATTAGATCAAAGTAGGAAACATTTCATGTTATTAGCCACATAGTTCCATCCTGTTTATGAACCACACCATAATGGACCCCAGGCGAGTTAAAAGACAGTAGCTCAGAAAAAGCATGATTATCAGAACGTGATTGTTCACATCCAATACGTATCTTTCCAGTAAATGCTTGGAAGTATTTTCTGTCCCCAACTTCATTGGCGTTTAGCATAGATTAGCATCAGGTTCTCTAGTTTACAACCTCACCAATATTTGAATAGATTGCTTCTGTAAATAACCAGGAATGTTTAAGAAACCAGTGTACTATATCTGCTATAAAGACATGATATTATCTCAACAGGAAGCAATTATTTTTCATATACTAATTCCCCTGTATCCAGTTGTCTAAATAATGCAGAAAATCTCTTGTATATAAAAACCATCTAAACTCCATCGTAACACTAACTCTCCAACTACTGGTGTTCACCTCACAAGACAATATATAGCAGCACTTCAGAATTACAGGTGTCTTTGACCACTTGCAGCACTGCATTTTCAGCAGCCGCCTGCCCCCAGATGGAGCTGGTTTAAGCAACCTGGTTGCCCTCACACCACAGAGGAGATGCAGTCAGTCAGGTGGGTTTTCAAACTGCTCTTATATAAAGGCAAGGTAACCATCAGACAGGGAAGACTCCAAAGTCCTTACATTTTTGATGGTGTAAACCAAAGCTCTTCTCCCCTGCAGGATTAAGAGGCTGGAGAAGCAAGTACTTGCCCACAAGAGCAGAGAAGCCGCAGCTTCTACGCAGGGTATGATCATGAATGCGGGTGGCTTTAAAGAGCCACTTCAGCCTCCTCAGTGCATGACAGGCAGTGGCATGCTGAGACAGGATGCTCTTTGTTTACCTCTGAATTTCTTCACCAAAAGGCAGAGATCACGCTCTTCCAGGCTTCGGCCTAATTTAAACCCTTGAAGTATCACCCCCACCTAAATATCAGCTTAAAATTAAATGGGGGGCAGAGGCAGACAACAAATCAAAACACTAAGAAAGTGTTAATCAAAAAATTTATGTATTACATTTTTTATCATTCATATATAAATATTAACATGTATACACACATATACAAAGAGTTCCCTGCTTCAGCTGCACGAGGTCTTTATGCAACTTCTCTTCTCTGCATAACGTATGGGCAATCTCCCAGTACTGACTTTTCATTCAGGCTCTCCAGTTATGCACACCTTTCATCTTTTCTTTCCTTCCTAAGCAACAGCCTGATGTTACACCTAATGAGAGCCAGCAGCCAGCCTAAGCAGGCAGTAAGCAACAACGAGCTGCTATAAAACATTTGGACAGACCAGAAACAAACAACGCTTTCTAATTCTTTAGCGGCAACAAGACCCTAAAGGGAAGCCTTGTCTGAGCTGCTTCCTTACACCTCCCTTAATAACACCAGCCTTAAGCCAAGTAATGGCAGTGGAAAACAGGATGGAAGGTGGGTGATTTCTTGCCACTTGCCTCCAACATCCTTTGGTCAAAGCAACAGCATCTCTGCGACCCTTCACAAGATCAAAAGGCACAACCCTATTTACAACATCCTGAGCAATTTAGGCATCCCACTCGCATTGTTTCCTACCTCCCGCCCAGTTCCCTTTTAAATTGGATAGTGTCTAATGAAGCCTCTACCCTTTATGAGTTTACAGCCACAGCAACTCAAGGAGTGCTGTGCAGATAATTTTAAAAGAAATTAAGAAAAAATTCTCCATCTTAACTTCCCTGCACATGAAATGGCAGCACATGAAATGATACGTGAAAAAAAAAAAGAAAGCCTGGTATTTTTAATTGCTAACTTGAAGGATTTATGCTGTTGTGTGTTTTAAGGTCTGCCTTCATTTCCCAGTAACGCGTAGCGTATGGTACTTAGGAGTGTGCAGCCTCTGAAGCAGTTGCTCCGGCTCTAAAGAAGCTTAGCATTTTAAGGGTAAGACGAAAAACCCCTTTAAATGAAAGTGTTTGCTAAATGCACAGGATGTTGCAAGCATAGTCTCTCTTCACACCTTCTTTCTCCCCTCCACCTTTTTTTTTGTTGGTTTTCTTTTCATGTAACCAGTATTTACAACTTGAGGGCCACTGGCATACAAATTGACAAGCAACAAGACCCAGAAGGAAAGACGACATGAACACCCCTAAGAAGCCCCCTCGAAGGAGCCCCAGAGGCAATTCCTAAAAACATGGCATAGAGGTGTGGACAAGCTGCGCTCACACCACCCTTCTCTCCCTGCAAAGGCAGGAGCTCCTGAGCCCAGGACCAGTACACGGGTACAAACTGGCCAGGTCACAAACCAACCTGGGCAGGCTCCTGACCCAGGACCAGCACATGCGTGTACCAAAGTCCCAGCTCCACCTCCTGGCCCATGCTCCCCTGCACCGCAGCTGCTGAACACATTTAAAAGGCTGATGCGCATCTGTTCCTTTTCAACCAGAATGCACCAGGCAGAGGGGATAAGAACTTCCCTGTTGTCCTTCAGAAACACATTTTCCTTATCCTAAGTTAAATCTGCTGTGAACAGTGAACACTTTTTAAAAATGAACCTGATTTTCAGGCATGCAATTTCTTTTTCTCATCTCCCTTTCTAGGTGAACCAGTAATGTGCTTCATATATTGTCAAATAAGGTGTCTCTGTGTGGAAAAGCAAAGAAAGGCAAAAGTTGGATGGGGCTTTGAGCAACCTGGTCTAGTGGAAGGTGTCCCTGCCCACGGCAGAGGGCTGGAAGCAGATGATCTCTAGGGTGCCTGCCAATTCAAACCATTCTGTGATTACATGGTTCTATTAAAATTAAAAACCACAAAATATGTTAATTTACATAAGAAAGTTATGGTTACAGCATCTTACAGAACTTCTAATTTAATCAACTTATTATATGTCATTCTTCAATCGAGAGAGCATTCACAGTATGGAAAGTTCTTAAACCAAAAGCACACTGTTGGGGAACAATTTTCATTTAAATGATGCTCAATAACAGGGATTAAAACATTTTATGAGTCACAGTTTCCATTTTAAAAAAGGCAAAACAAAAAGGAAAACCATGACAATTTTGTTCAAAGTGTGGGGATTCGTCATGAAATAATAAAATAAAATAAACAAAGGTGTGGAGATGGAAGAGTAATGGAATAGGCATCTAAAAGCGTATATACTGCATTGTACTTTAAAGCACTAACTATTTTTCCCTTAATTGGCTTCCCCAGCTTGCAAGGAATCTGCAAAGCCACCAGCTCCACAGCACAAGCAGCCGCTGTCCTGGCTGCTCCAGACAGGGGATGAAAGAGCCCTTCAATCTACAGATCTATTTATATTCCCTCACGTGGCGACTATAAAAAGGTTTCCTTTCAGGCTGAGGTTTCTCAGCATTAAAGTTAGCAACTGTTCGAATGTGAAAAACCCTCTGTACGCTGATTTTTAGAACGGATGAGATGCCTTTGTGTTTGGGTAAATTCAGTTTAAAGCAGCAACGGAGGAATCTCACACATCTGTAAACTTCCTGCGAGCTGTATATGCAAAAAGAAGATGGGACCCAAGCCCACCTGAAAATAAGGCATTAAACAGATGATACCACTGATTTTGAACAGCAACAATTTTTGACCAAATATTCTTTATCCCAATCACCTCTGCATTCCACACCATCTGCCTGCCGAGGCAGCCAGCCTGTCATGCCACGCCATTCCTGAGGGCCAGAGAGGGGCACTGGGGGCTGATGTTTCTCATCTGAGCCTACCCTGGCTTTCCTGGCCGCCCTGACACAGAACAGCTCTGTGCTTCCACTTCCTCCTATGTAAACACCAATAATTATATTTCCATACCTCACAGTGCGTAGAAAGGAATGACAGCTCATACCTTTCCACAAAAAAACATTTCCCTCTCTGCCATGCAAGCTGCTTCAGAAAGAGACTTGTGGTGAAAATAAATTGCTTACAAATTAAAAGGCATACAATAGAAACTCGGTGCCAATTACTACAAATTCAGCTCTATCGAGGGAAAAGAAAGCACTGCCTTTAAAGTCAGCAGAGGAAAAGCGCTGTGTCTGGCTAAAGCGCATGGTCCTGGTCTTCTTCTCAGTTTGCTTGAACAATTTATTCTTTCCATTAGGTCAAGAGCAACAAGCTCAGAAGGCGGATTATTAGGGGTCAGTACTCTAAATTCAAAACAAAAACTTTTAAGGCTGAGATTATAAGCCAACCCCAGCTCTCAACCCCACACACAGCCTCCTCAAACTCCAGCCTCACCAGTGAGGGCCCAAACTTCTTAAAAGCAAACGAAATCACAGCTCTGCCTTGGGAAGTCCATGACAACATCTTTGGATGACAATGACAGTTACTTTTTTTTTTTCTTTCTTTTTCTTTCTCCTTAATTCTCAAGGCAGTGAAAAGAGTCCGGCGTGAACTGAGCCACAGCTTTGGAACGCAGCAAAGATCTCTGAGACAATGCAGTGTGACAGCAGTCCTACGCTGCCCATCACCCCCCACCACCTCCGCAGCAGCCCCAGGCCGTGCCCTGCATCCACCCTGTGTGTATTACCCGCTGCTTTTAATTAGCACCAGTACCCCGGGGCTGCCTTCCCAAGGAGTTACTGCCACAAGGGACACTGTACTTGCACTTGTGGCTGCCCAAAGAAATGTTGAAATGTTGGGGGTGTAAGATGCAGCCTTCCCAAAATAAAAGTGTTTTCCAGTTTGGGTAGCAGAAGAGCAGGCTGGCTGGTCAGTCAGACAGCCAAGCGTTCTTCGGAGCTCTGCACTTCAGTACGAAGTTTAGCAATACCACTGCTGCCCCTGGTTAAAGCAATTGAATTGTTAACTATTGCCCTCTAATGCTTACTCCTCACTCACAGAAATGTAGGAGCAACAGTATTCATCTCTGAATTGTTGCAACATACGAAAGCTTCTATTGCAAAGGGATTTTTAAGGGAATGCATATCTGCAGTTTCGGTTGGCACAACTAGAAAAAGACAGAAAAAGAAAAAAGGCTGTCCTGATCCCACATTTGTAGTAGAGGGAAAATTTTCCTTCAGGTAATTCCTTTACGGTCCATCCAGTTTCCCCTAATGGCAAAAGATGGTTTCTCTCTTAGCAGCATATTAGTTAACAGAGATTCAGAATCACACAGAAAGTGGTAAAAATATCCGTACACCATCAAGTCCTGTGTAATCACACTGCAGTACAAGAGCAGCCTCCCTTTGCAATGAGTGTTATCATAAGACAACTGGACTCAGAGGACAGAACTTAAAAGCTTTCCCACCTCTCCCATAGTTTTTTCCCTGGTCTCACACACCCTAACCCAATGCTACATGGATGCAGTGGGTAGCAGCTGGTAACAAGGAGCCATGATAAACAGGCCAGGTGCCCTGTGTACTAACCAGAAACATGATTATAGGGTTTTAAATACATGCCCTGTTCCAAGAGCTCTTTTATTAGTTATGCATATTTTGAATCAAGTTCTATGGAAAACAGCTCAAAGGACATTGCATCCGAGAGCCGCACTGGCCCAATAAAGCACACAAATCTCATGTAGTCAGTGAATGAATGGCAGGTAACAGCTGTTATGCTGCACAAAACTCTTTCTGACCCAGACCAAACATGCATTTGGTCAAATTGTGCCAAATAATGCCAGGAGCACTGCCAACCATAAGATTAAATACTCAGATTTCATAAAAGAGAAGAAGAAACCCCAATATACGATAAATATTTTTTTGCTCTGAAACAGAGGAAAGAATATTCTGGTTTTCCCCTTCTTTGAAGTTGTATTTGAAAAAACTGACATCTGTCCTAATATCCAGCTTATGTAAATCCTGCTCTGCAAACACACAATGCTCCAGCAGAACTGAGGAATTAAAAATGGAAGAGATGCTCTTGGGCAGTATGAACCGTCATGTTATCTATAGGACAAATTAAAGAAGTCACTTTTGCATTTTGTCCTGAAGCAAAAGACAAAAACTCTTCCTCCTGATGGGTTCTCCTAAAGACAGGGATGGCGAGGAAGAAAGAAAATCCACTTTACCCAAGCCCTGGCGTGCATCAAAAGCAGGTTTTGTCAGAACTTGAAAACCAATGGAAAGATTCGCTGACTCACACCTACTGATGCCAAAAATGCCTTCCCTGTAGATCTGCCTTAAAGGTAGCATGCGTAGAAAAAGAAAATTGGCAACATATACAGAAAAATGAAATTATATCCTTTGTTTCTTTACAATACACAAAGAAACCTTGTCAAGAAAATTTGGAGGATGGATCAGTTGGTTTTTGCTTTGTGTTTAAGCACAAACAAAATGTGAGGTCTTGTTCTCCCTGAAAGGCTCCTGGTGATGACAGAACACACAACAGCAATCTATCTGGTGCGATGAGAGCTGTAGGGACTAGGAGAGAGGAGTTAATTCACACTATACAGCTGTGTGCTTCTTTTCCGCTCTCCACTGATGAAGACGTAGGAGTACAAATGCCCTTGCTGAAGGCTCTGCATCCCTCCCACTATCATAAAAGGTTTGAGAGGTTTCAATACACATCAAGTTCCTCCCACAATTTTCTGAGGCAAAACTAATGAAGAATCTGTTTGACTCAATGTTTTGGGAACTATTTTCTGTTGTTGTTCATTTGCTTTTTCTCCCTAGGAAAAAAAAGGGAAAAGCTAAAAATGACTCTCCTAATATTAGACATTAGGGAGAATGGTGTGAAGAAGATCAAAATATAATCTTCTTACTTCCCACAGCATAAAGGACAAATTTTAATAGCTACACATGCAAACCACAAGCTCCAGCCTCTCTGAGCTCTTCAGAGCATCCTTAAAATAAAAGCTTTCCTGGGCTTCAAAAAGAGATCTTTGAAAATTCACAAGCAACAGGGGACAACCACAGAGAATGATGAATGTAGCAAGAACTGGTATATAAATAAATTCCCTTATCAGGCAATGGGACTGGTGTCTTAAAAGCAAGAAAAAAGAATTGCAAATTACTAATGCTCAGTACACTCTGAATCTCGCAAACTCCGTTAGTGAGAAGGTAGAATCATATACCTCCATATACCTAGAGTCTCTTTCCTCCAGTCTTCCTGCAGAAAATAAAGACCCAATCTTTCAAGCTGAAGGATGCCAGAAAACCACCAGCAGAAATTTTCAGCTCCTAAGGTATTAAGTAATGATGTGATTCACCTACTGTTGAACCCTCCATCAAGACAACGTTTAGGTAGGACTCCCTTCCCACCCTGCGCGCTGGAGCTCCAACCTGAAGTGCTCTACAGAGGGGACAAAACAGAGTCCCTTCCAGGAACAGCATCTCCAGTACTTGCCCAATACTCATTAAACAGACACTGGAAAGACATGGCTGAGGATGAGGAGGAATGACCTTAGGAGGTCAATAGGAAGGAGCAGAGGGTTGCAATCTCCTGGAAAGCAGAAGGAAACTGGAAGCAAAACACAGTACCTAATGCCCTCTTAGGATCCAGAGTATTTTCCCTTATTTCCCTGCCAGCACCTACTTATTTCACACATACCCTCCTCCCTCTCTTAAACAAGGCCGAGGTGACACCTCTGGTGAGAAAGACTAGACAGGCTACTGGGGTGCTGCAGGGCCAGGAGGGCAGCAGGCTCCCCAGGTCCTTGCAGGGCATCTTGTCAGCATGCCACACCATGTACCCCTGTAAAAACCCTGTGCTTCGCTGCATGGCTGGCTGCCAGGTAGCTCTCCTCCCCAGTTACTTCTGCATGCATAAGATGATGGGAACCAATCCCAAATCTGAGAACTGGAAGTGACAGAGCAATCCAAAAGCTTGCTCTCATTAAGTACAACACCCCTCCAACAGCACTCTGAAATTTATCTACACATGCTTTCAATAAACTGATGACACCATGATATGGGATGGTTGGTCTCAATGGAAAAGGGG
>JAOEHY010000345.1:11343-31374 GCA_025447955.1 Psilopsiagon aurifrons | reverse complement strand
CAGGGGGGATGGATGAATGAACTAAAGCAGCATCTTTAGGCAGATTCAGCAGGATGGTTGAATAGGAGTTCACAATATGAACTCCTAATATACCTCATATACTGGAGTGATGGTCCTAACAAAGAAAAAAGAGCATGCTGTGCTGAACAAGAGAAACCTTGTTTGCTCTCTTCCACGTTCAACCACCCAGTTTTGCACATTCTCAACACTATTATCTAATAAAAGTTCCTGCCTATATGCCTGGCTACATATTTTACATATAGCACTGCAGAACAGAGAGGCACTGAGAAGAAAGAAAAAAAAAAGGTATAAATGTGTGAAGCTAAATTATACACATTTAAGCAATCACATGCCTACCTGAAAATCTTGCACCGCATTCAAATTCACGTTTTGCAGAAAAGGCCTGGCAATATTTGGTCTGCTTAAATAAATATTTATTAATCTCGATATAAAAGATCAGACATCAAATTTATATGAGCTGTGCACAGTTCGGGCAGAAGCCAATAATAGCTGCTTTCAGACTTTGCAGCGTTGGAGTTTGCCAAATGGAAGTGACAAGTCTGGACCACTAAGAAAAATGAAGCCATTTGGTAAGTTATACGCTGCGTAATAAACAGTCTGTCAGTTTGCTTCTAATCCCCCCTCTTCCACGAGATTTTTTTTTCCCATTTCTTTTTTTTTTCCCCCTCCTTTTTCCTCATGCACTCTGCAGAGCATGTGCCTATTATAAATTAAAGACAAGCTACTTTAGCTCTGCGGACCACACACTGTGGACAACTTAGACAGGTCATTGTTACCTAAACAGAATTTGGGGTTTTGTTTGCATTGTACATTTCCTTTCTGTTTTGACAGCAGGTTTTAAAAGAGGATGTTACCCTCCTTAGAGCTGTGAATCATTTATGAAGAAAAGCGAAAAAGAAGAAGTTCTGTGGCAATAGCACAAAAGTAAAGCCTTGCAATTTTTCGTTTCTTCCCATGACATCTGTGGGTAGTCCTGCTCATAACACCTTTGTTCGGGCTGATTTACCACAGTTTGAGACAAGACACTATTCAGAGTCTATTCCAGGAACTATGGAGGAATTAGAAGGAAGATGCATCTAATTTGTTAAGTACCATGACATTGCTGCTTATGATTAATACAAGGCATTGAGAGAGCAGAATGTATTTCCTCAAAGCTCTTCCATTTCAGCCCCTTTCTCAGCATACACTAAAGAGGGTGGGGATAGCAAGGCTGCCATGACAAGTTTCCTACTTGCAACATGGCTTGACAACTGCACAAAGAAAAACACCTTGTATTTCAAAACCTATGCACCCTAGCTTTGCACAGCCAGCCAGCTGGCTCTTGCCTGACTCCAGCTTCACAGAACATGACTGCTGGTAGAAGTGGGACAGCTAAAAACCCCTCAAGTGCTTTTCATGGCAGACACTGCAAAAGTATAAACACTTTGAAAGGAGAGTGGGCAGAAACCATTCAGTCCAAAACACTAAACTGGAAAAGAAGTTCCCATCTAATCCTTACCTACACCCAGCCCTCCCACTGGCAGGCTGTGAGACCTCCTCTGGTGATGGGGGAAGCCACACCGCTCACTTACCCCACCAAACCTACATGTGTGGATGTGCTGGAAGCATCAGATTTAAGTGGCACATAAACCACAGGAGCTTTGTTTGCAGCACACAACACAGGTACCAGAATAAATTCACACCTACTCACAGATTCCTTGGGGTATTGGCCAAGGGAAAGTCACTCTGCCAGAATAAATCACGTCTCCCACTTTTTGGCTGCTCTCTTACCCCAGGGTGTCTCTCCCAAAAGGCTAGGAGCAGGCTACAGGCCAGGCAATTCACTGTGGTGGTGGGAGCCCATTCCTGGCACCCACCTTTCTCACACACTTCCCAGTATGGCCTGTTATGTGACCATATTCACAACATGGAACAGAATTAGCCAAAAAAGCTCTCCAAGGCAGCAGGAATCTGGAGTGAACTGCTGTTTCCACACACCTCGTCCAGCCAAGCAGACTCCTGCTTGGCCCTCAGCACCACAGTGTAAGTGCCTCGATCCACAGACTCAGGCTCACCTGAATTCTTCGGCAATATCCATCTACTGTTGCTGACCCCCCCAAACTAGTCCCTGCTTCAAATACTGACCTCGGACTGCCCAGCTGACTTCTAGAAAATCGACACCAAAGCACTTACAGTGGTTTTGTACCTGGTTTCAAAAGCAACACAACAAAGTAAGAAAAAAGCAAAATTGTGGAACAAAGTTTCTAAAAGTTCCTCCACATCATGTCAGTGGAGTAAAACTTTCTCCTTTTCTACTAATTTTTCTTTTTTTTTTCTCTCCTTTGTGCAGTTACTGCTTCCAGGAGCTTATCAACAAAATGAGCCTGCTCGCATTGGCAACATCCCAGCTCACTCATTTTCTTAAGTAGCCTGTTATCAAAATGTACCAACACAAGCTGTACTTTCTGGATACAAAGGAAGCCCTCACAACAACTACAGTACCACTGCATCTGCCAGCAGTTAGGTCAGTCCTGCAGCCTTCCTTCAGCCTCTTCCCTCATCTGCACTTAGGTCAACCAAGTCTTCACACGGAGAGGCTGACAAAGACTCAACAGCACTTTCTGAAGCTCACGACACATCAGTACAGTGGATGACCCTGCTACTCCTATTTGGTGTCACTGAACATAACCCTTGTCGCAAAAGAGATCCTCTATGAAGCAACAGGAAATGTTGGTATTTTTCACAGGGTGAACTCACATTACCCTTCATACCTTGGCCAGGCATTCTCTCCATAATATAAAACACTCCAGTTCTGATGGGAAATATGTAACTACTTTATCAATATCATAATAAATTACATTTTCTACTACATCATGCTGTCATATTCTCTACAATATACTTCTCACCTATGTAACATCTACACAGCCATTAGCAACAGGGACAGGAGCCCCAGATTTCACCTTCACTCCTCTGGCTCACCCAGGATGCTGGGTATGACACCCAATCCCTGAAGCTGCAACACAGCTGTGGGTGATGGGAAGGGGCTGGAAAGGCAAACCAGGTAAAACCACACCTGTGCACAGAGCCACGCATCAGCATCACAGGAAGGCAGAGGTTGCTCTTTGACGGCTTGCTGCCTTTCACAGGAAATGCCAAGGGGTGATTTATGGCAGCCGGAAAGCCCGTATTTGTGCAAGGCTGTGGTTAGACAATGTAATTGAGCAAGCTCTCTGTGCTCACAGGCCCACCCTGCTCCCTCCTCTCCATCTCCACTCCTCCCTTGTCACTAGTTTTTGTACAGGGTTTCTAACAAATCAGTAAACTGATCATGTTTATTGTGCAAACAGATGAAGGGCTGAGCTGATACAAGAAGCAGAGCAGAAGACTGCACCTGGGAGCTGATGAGGAAAAAGGAGGGAACAGAACTTGCCCCTTCAGGCAGAACAAGACACCAGTCTGGCTCAGACCATACCATTTACTAAATGTGTATTCCATATTCTAGATAGTGTCTTAATATATGGATTTTGTTTCTCTCATTTCCACCTATAGTTCCAATTACTAACCCCTGGAGTTAATAATAGAGTATTGAGAATCATAGAACAGTTTGAGTTGGAAACGACATTTAAAATCATCAAGTTCCAGCCCCCTTTCATGGGCAGAGACACCTTCCACTAGACCAGGTTGCTCAAAGCCCTGTCCAGCCTGGCCTTGAACACTGACGGGAAAGGGGTAGCCACAACTCCTTTTACCCCAGGCTCACAGTGTTCAGGAGCTGTCACCGCAGAAGCAGCTGCCACGCAGGGTGGTAGGACCCTTTTAGATCAAGAAAAACAGTGCCCCCCAAAAATCCCCAGAGGTTCTTCCTGGTGTTCCCCTGGAAGAAAGGGAAGGACTGCACTTGGGACTTCTATTTTCATGCCGGTTGTAATGCTAAAGCATTTCCTGGCACAACCACGCCAATGGGACGGGTTGCATTATTCTGAGGCTGAGAAGCGGCTGAAGGCACGGGAGATCAGCATACCCTGCCGGGACACAGCCTGATCTGCAGACAGCATGAACAGCCCCCCATTAAATAGTTAAGCAATGTGCCTGTTGTAGCCACCTTCTTAATACACACACAACTCCCAGTGTAACAACCCTGGGACAAAGCTCTTCCTTTCCCCTCACCAGCAATGCATAACAGCCTGTCAGGAGCAAGACCAGACCCCTTCCTCCGGCCACCCTCCTGTCCCTGGGGCTGCATCACAGCCCAGCCTCCCTGACTCAACCAGCCCTCTTTCACACAGCTGGCACCCTTGACAATTTCCGAGACATCAGCATCTCCCTAAAATAGTCTTCATCTTACGCAAAATGACTGGCACTACAACCAGGATGTGCATTTTCAACCCCACCGACTACCACATCTGAATAAAGTCCAGCTGAAGTTTAATAAGGGCGTATGGAAAGCGCACCATGAGCTGGGGCTGCTGAGCTCTCCCCTGGCTGCACGGCCTTTGCTCCCAAAGCTCTTCTGCATCTCTGGCTGCAGCAGTGTTTCCTCCTCCACCCCTGCCAATCTCCTGGCTGCTGCACAGGAGGGACAGACACGTGCCAACACAGAGATAGCTGCGGAGCTTTGCCTGCCTGTTGCAGGGCCACTAGTTGGGGATCTCTCCAACACAATTCCAGAAGAAAAAAACCCAAGAGAAATGGTGAATTACTCAAAGGACTCTTTAACCCTCTTCTGGTTAGGAACTGGAAGATATGATCAAAATCTATTCAGAACAGGATGACACAGACAAAGCCTTCATACATTCCCTGCTTCCCTAAGTAACCAGGCTTCTCAATCCTCAGTGCATCACCTTGGACTGCCGGACACCTACAGCTTGCGGAGGGTGGTGTGGGGGGGTGGTTTACTGTACCAGACGTTAACTGTAAGAACAGCATGCAAAAAAAGGTCCAAGGGGAGCCCTTGTCAAGTAAACAAGCTTTAATGCTTAAAACTCGTTCCAGATCACCAGCACAGCCCCAAGTAGCAACTCCGCGGCTCTGCTCATCCCTGCCAAGAAAAGTTCATCTATTTGGATGGAGTAAATGGTTGAATCCAATGGGGGAAGGGAGGAGGGAAAGAAACACAGTCACATTTGGGAGCACAAAAGGTGGAAATTAATGCAAAATGAAAGAGCCCAAACCAGGCAGTAAGTTATAAACACCAAATATTGAAATTCCAAAGCTGACCTGCAAATTTCACTGTTAATATGATGCAGATCCCTTTTCTGCAGTTGGGTTAAAAGTGCACAGCCCTCTCCTAGGCAAATCTCCAAGGAATTTTAAGGCTTGAATGAAAATACTAATTACAATGTACTAAAAACAGGGTGAGGAAGTGTGCAAGATGACTTCTGAGCGCTGCAAGGAAGACAGGAGGAGATCACTGTCCGGCCACTGCGTAGCATGCAGCAAGAGCGACTTGCAACACCATTAACTCCTTCCTAATGAGACCTGGCAACTCATGAAGGATCAAAGCGCTCCTAAAGCCTTGCAGGGCACTGGTATGGTGATGCCCCCACGCTTACACAGTTAGGAAGGCACCCTGGAGAAGAGTGGCAATCCACCCCCGGTATTTGGCATGAACAGCATTGCAACACTTCTCTGTCATTACAGGAAAATTGCATCTTACCAGCTGCTTTTGCAGAAAATAATAAAAAACAAAGGGCAGATATTTAGTTTGTAACCAACAAAATCCCTCACGAGGTTAAGCAAAAGCGTAAACCGAATTCCACGTTAAATTATCCTCTGTATGCCAAAGCCACAACATCTAGTACTCGTTATTACTCTTTCAAGAGAAACAGTCCAGTTTACACACACGTATGTTCTAAGGAAAGTATTTTATAAACCCCACAAAAACATTTACACAAAATAACTCAATTTAGGCCAGCAGAGTAAATCTCTCACATACAAAATGTCAGCCAATTAAGCTTTTAGCAGAGCACCAGGGAGACCGATTTTAGAAAGCTAAGCAGGTTTCTCAGTCTAGGAATGCCTGAAATCTGTTTATTCTCAGCCAACAATGACTTTCTGCCTTCTGCCAATTACTAAAGTAGTGGGGGGAAAATGGATTTACTCTCCGCTTTTACAGATCAGTTGGCTTAGCAAAATCTAAACTCATACACAGGCGCCTCACAACTCTCCTCATTAATGCAAGCAGGCAACAACAAAAAATTTGCTCTACTTTCCCTCTCTGTCCTCAATCTGCTTATCCTTTCTTGCTGACAACTGGAAATGGCTAGTCATCCCATGGTTTCCTCTCCTGCCCCCCAGCCTGCAGGACGTAGCAGGGATTTCAGGAAGAGCTGGCATGCAAAGACATCGCAATGGCCTGGCCATTAGGTTCAAGGAGCACTCTCAAATGAATGGACTTGGCGAGTCATACCGTGAATTTCAGCCCCAAGATGAAGCTCCTTGAGTCCTTAACATCCTGCTGCCAAATGAGGAAGATCACTCCTCTGCTCACCCTTACTTACCTTTCTCCTGCCTTTACTTCTCCCTTCCTGCCAGGCTAAATCACCCTGCACATCCAGCCTCCCCTTCTCAATGGGCTCAGGTCTCACCTGATGCCTCTGCGAGACAAAGTAACTTGATTAATCTGACCAGCACCACCCATTTCTGCAGCAGAAAAAGCGCTAGATCTGCACATCTTTTGTGACAGCAGACAAACCCTCCCTCTCTCCTCTGCACTCTCCCTGGCTCCTGCCCTCAGCCGCTTCAGCACACTCATCTGGCAGAAAACCAGCCCTCCACCGGTGGGGCTTGTTTCCTGCTGGTCCCACACTGGGGATGGAGCCAGAAACGCCAAACACTGTTGTCGAGGTTGGGACAGTTCATCTACAGATGAACTCAGGGCAGCACTTCGCAGGCATCTTGCACTCATTAAAATTATATTCTTCTTGTCTGTGTTTCTTTCCAGACTGAAGAAAAGGTTTAAGCATAACCGTATCTTGGAATGAGTCCCAAATAAATTTCCACTTCCCAAAGGACAGGTTTTCTCCAAGGCAAGTAGTGGAAATTTGCAACAGTTTATTAAAAAGAGGCAGCTTTACCTCTGGCCAATATCATGTATTATCTGGATGTCATCAGAGGTCCTGGAAAGTAGCTTATTCCTAAAATGCCTGGAGGCTGTACAGCACATATGATGTTCAACAAATATTCTAAATCACACTAACTTATTTAACTTTCACTCAGTAACATCAGCTTTCTGAATTAAAAAGGAAAAAAGTAAAAAAAAACACTTAAGATACTTAAACTTCTCATAATAACACATTTAGAAAACCCAAGCAAGTATTAATAAGCAAACAAGGAGGTGTGTATATACAATCCTTCCCTTACCTCTGCAAAACATCGTGGAAGTGATGCTGAAACAGCTACAACTGCATGTTGTGTTTGTTTTCCACCTTCAGTTACTATAGATATGCTTCCCTAGGAGCACTTTTTGACTGACAACAGCCCCTCAGACTACTTAGACCCACAGGAGAAAAGCACTGACTACAAAAGTTATCTAGCAACTACCAGCAAAATGCAGCAAGCAAACTCTGGCTGTTACTGCCCCCAGCCAAGTGCTGGCAGAGGAGAAAACAGAAGTTTCTCTGCATGTTCTGCACACATACTCCTCAGAGCACTACCATGCCACTGCAACACTGCTGCTGAAACAGGAACAAAAGTGCCCCAGCTGAAGAGGATCACAAATACTCGCGCTCCATCTATTACCAGGATCTAACATCACTAATGATGAAAAGCTAATTCGCCCCCACTGTGAGTCCAATTTAGTCAGTTTATGAAATGCAATCAAGACACTCCTGAATAGGCGTTACGTCATGAATGAGCAAAACAATGAATCATTTTGCTGAAGAACACAGTAACAAAGAATTTCAGCAAAACTGAAAAATAATCTAAAATCCATATAGATTTCTATGCAAAAAATAAGAATATTATTATTTCAATTAAAAGGGGAGATTATTTCATAGAAATTAGGGAGCTAAACCCATCACCCAGCTCAAGAGGGAGGTACACTGTTACCCTGGGTTTGAAGGGGACAGCTAAGTTCTTGCAGTACCTTGCAGTGAGGTCAGGATAAACAGGGTGCTTTGTGCCTCCAGCTCCGTGCCCAGGATGCATGAGGTTGTGGAAATTAAGAGTGTGATTGCGGGTATTTGCATGGCAGAAAAAATTGCCCAAGAACAGCCAGGATGAACAAGAGGATGACTGGCCTACAGTATTTAAGTTAAATATAACTGAAGAGATCATGAGGCACTGCGCATTCTGGGCACAGTTACTGATACCAGGCATTTTTCCACTTGAACTACTCAGCAGCATGAAAACAATTCATCCTATGGAAATTTTTCAGCATTTATGAAATGCTGTAAAAAGAAAGGGGAAATCCAGTTAGTCATCTGTCAATCTTCCTGTTGTGAACATCACAGATTTACAGAATCCAAGGTTGCTTTAAAAAAAATAACTGTACCATATATTTCTTTGCTGTATGACTGAGGGCAGTTCTCAGCAAACCCCATCTCAGGGAGGACTCCAGATTTTCTTATAAACGCCTCAGGAGGAAGGAAACAATCCCATGAAGGAACAGCAGTATACTTCTATGCAAGGGTTTGCTATCCAGATATGGTAATTTTTTAAAACCTCAAACAAAATACCACAGCATGCTAATCTGCTCTTTCACAGCAGGTAACCTCAGAGATCCTGTAACTCTACAGTATGTTCATTCTCGCTTTGTTTAAAGGCTTCGATGAGAGCAGGGATCAGCCCAAGCTCTTCCTCCTGCTTACTAACCCCGTGTCTTGGCACTGAGTTTATTTCATGCTCCAGATTTCAGAAGTTACTCCATTTCTTCCAGCAGTGAGCACAGCAATCCTCAATCTGCCTGAGGTTTTATTTATTTTCTAAATTAGAAATACCATATAAAAAAAAAAAAGGGGGGGGGTGAGTTGAGAGGGATTTTAAATTGCACTGGAGTCAGGAAATAAACAATAAGTGCTCCCCAAGCAACTCAGCCCTGCCCGGCTGCCACAGCGGGCAGCACAGTCGCCCCTTTCACCACCAGCTCAAATGACATCCTGCAGCTCAGCTTTATGCTGCAGCCATCCCTCGCCCTGCCAAACCCATGGCTGCCCAACGAGCAAACTGATTCAGGACTGCTGGATCTTGCTTATCTCTCTGCAGATGAAGGTTTGGTTCTCACCACTGCACTAGTCGATGCTTAACATTTCTCCTCTCCTTTTCACAGATCAACTTTTGTCTTCCGAAATCAGAGGAAAAAGGGAGATGGTGGCTGCATAGTCACTGGCGTACATCACGGAAACATGTTACGGAAGCAAAGGAGATCAGACTGACACTCATCCTTTCAGAGCAGGATTCTCAGTATTTCAAAACAGTAATTGCTTGGTTAAATCTTCCACCAGAGTTGAGTCAGAAGCCCCAGATTTCAGCAGAGGAAATTGAAAAAGTATACCCATTTAAGGGACTGATAGAAGGACTTTCCCAGAATGATTCTGGCTCTTAAGGCTCAAAAACAAAGCCCATGCTTTCTGTAAAAAGACAAGCCTGAATGCTGCTTTGGACTGGGGCAGGGAAGCCAGAGTTTATGTTTATAGACTCTAATCTAATTTCACGCCTTCCTCTTACTCTCACTACCCTGTCTTAAAAATTCATGTTTTATTAGAGTCATGAAACAGCTATAGCACATAATGAGATAAGTCAGCTGATGCTGTCAATGGGGTGTTTTGTACCAAACATTAATACTAATTATATAAACTTTGCACCACACTTCGTTTGCTGAGCGCATGTGCTTAAGCTGCTTGCTATATTACTGCAAACAGTTCATTAGCAATAAGTTTACAGGCTCGGGCAGCATTAACCTTTCCTCAAAACTAACCCAAGCTGAGAATGTGGACCTTGTGCTGTTAATTACAGGAGGCAATGCCAGAGTCCCGGGCAGCGACACGATGCTGGGGCAGCACCAATGCCAACATGAGCTAGAAGATTCCTGCATCCCCAGTGCCACTCCTCCAAGCCCCAGTTGGGACAGGGACAGGCAGGCTGCTCTGCCCTGTAAATGGCTCACAAATTTTGTTCATAAACTGGAATGGGGTTGAACAGAGCTGCCTGTGGTTTTAAATGTTGTTCCTACTTTCCTGCCTGCACACAGTTAAGGAGAGCCTTGTGCTCAGTCCCAGAGATTGGGAGGGTTTATGGCACCACACAGAGCAAGAGGAGCCAGCCTCTTTTCCAACTGAACTGATTAAAGGCAGGATTCCTGGATCAATCATGAATTAATCAACAGTGATGTAAAGTGTGCATAGTCCTCATTTTCGATATGCTATGCTATAACCTCTCTTCACACACTCTCTCTGTTCAGCAGGTTGGGAATAAATTTACACCATAGACAGTATGCTAAGATAATTTTAAAAGTAACATCAGGTCCATACGGATTTTGTATTCAAATTGCTCTGCACGTGCAAAAAAAGGCGTGGTAGATGACAAATAAGTATGTAGTGAGGCACTGATAAAACGTGTCCACTTACTGTCCCCACCAAAATAAAAATGGCTCGCTGAAACAATCAAAAGACAGGCCCAACTGGGAAACAATAAGCATTCCTGACCACAGACTTGCTTTCACAGAGGAGACAGGAGAAACATGTTCGTAACAACAACAAAGGAAAAAAAACCCAAATCCATAAACTGCATTTCAGAGCAAAGTTTCACTGATACACTGAGGTTTCGCTAACATAGAGAATGCTCTAAAAAATATTCCTAAAACCAGAAGCAACAATTATTCCTAAACTCTCCAAACAATGTTTGTGAGTCTGGAAGAAGTGAGAAATCTGCACAGTTAAACCCAACAGAAGGATACTGAATTTGAGCGGTTTTTGCCACATAGACACCAGCCCAGACAGGAACAAGCACGTGGAGAACGGAAAGCAAAGCACAAGGCGCCCAGAGCCACCCCAGGCACGAGTGGTTGGGAGCGGGCAGAAGGGGAATTCTCTTTGCTGATAACAAAAGAGAAGTATTTTAATCTCTTTCACCAGCATAATCACGGAAACAACTGAAAACCATGACGGACCAATTGACGGTTCGTTACTGGGAACAATGCTTTTTGTTTTCTAAAGCTCTCTTTCTCAGATCTTCTAAGGAAACAAGACACATCGCAGATCTGAAAGGCAAGGGAGCTGTTTAAAATTAATTTCATTTCCAGCTGCTACAGCAAAGGAAGAAAACCCATCTTCTCATCTTCAGCCATTTGCTTCAAGTGCTGCCTCGCAGAAACATTTTTTCCCTCAACAACCCCGAGTTCACACCAGTTTGTCTGCAGTCTGCCTTGCCCATGCTGAGAGCAGCTTTGTTATTGCTACGCTTTAAACCCAGTAAAGACTTCAGGAAGACAGATCTACTAGCCTCTAAGCACACATTTCAAGAAACTGTATCCAGATATTTTGTTGTGCACAAACAGCTATTTTGTCTTTCGAGATCACAACACAAGCAAACAAATAAACAGAAGGCGATCCAACTGGAAACGATATTTTTGATGGGAGGAAAAGACTTTGCTAGCTAACTATTAGAGAATGCCAAATTGTCTAACACTCAGTTCTAGTATAATACAATAAAATGATAACTTCAAATGAATATACATGCACTTTACTCATTGATTTTAACTAGTTCAGCACATCTGTTCTGTAAAGGTTTACCCAATACCATGCCAACAACATTCGTTCTCCTGATAGGGCTGTCAAAAGCATCCTATATATCCTCAAGAATGTATCCATAATTGAAAATGTGTGTGCAAGAGATGTGCTCATTCAGCAAACGCCAGCCCCACTGTGTACTGAGCACGTGAAGACTCGCAGGTCAAACAATTCCCATAGACATGGCCTACAAGACATGGGGCATCACTGCACCAAACTTGAGGGCCACACACTATTTACTAAGAAGGCAGCACACCACAACTGCATGCAGGAGCACTACGGCAACACTAACCAAACTTGCACCTCTGCAGAGTAAATCAGCAGAGTACAAATGCTATCAGTCACGCTGCAAACACACCACAGATCACCCATTGCAACTTTTGGTGCAGAGCGATCAATAGGCGCCTCCTGAAAAAATCTGCCTAAAATGCACCAGTGTTTTTGCATTTCACTATATAGCATTTCACATTCCTTTAAAAAAGATTTGCTCCTGGTTTTCTTGACAAATAACAACATAATAATAAATTGCAAGATTATAACAGAGTTTATGGGCTGAGACCTGTCAGGATATTTATTGTACTGCTGCATGGGGGAGGTTGTTTCCTTTTCTACATGCCCTCCTGGGAACGAAGTCTAAAGCACATCCCACTGCTAAACTGAGAATGGTTCATCTGATGGCGAGCAGCAGGAACAATGCAAGGGCACCACTGAAAATGTCCTACTTAATTCTGCAAGATTAGGGTGCCATGACTCACCCCCACTGACACCAACAGGCTGCTGCCTTGCTCACGCTGCAAAAGGAATTTCCTAAACCGTGACCCAAACTAGATCTTTTTCAGAGCATTTTAAGGCCCCCCCACTGTGGTTGAGAATGCTAAAAATTTTGATCTGTTCAAAACTTACAAGGTGCTTTCCAAACTAAGGACAGTGAGAAAGCATCCCTTCACACAATTTAAGACAAAGACAAAAGGTATGGAATGGTGGGAAAGGGAGAGAAGAAATAATGACTGTAGGAATGTCTATTGCTTAATTATTTTTCTAATGACTTAACAGATTATTTTTTCCTTAGATTTTTAAATGCTCTACAAACACTTTCCTACTTGCCTTTGTAAGCCCAAATCACCTCTTCTTGCTCTCCTTTTCTTTTTCTTTCATTTTAGTCCTGCTAGTCTCAGAGAAACTTTAAAAGACGAGAACCATGTTTATCTGGTTTCCATTTGCTTTTTCCGTCATGAATAGGTTTGCAAAGTGTATTTCCAAAAACCTGAGGAACACTAGGAGCATGACTAGCAGTCTTTTGACCCCAGGTACTCTTCACTCCAGACAGAACTGGGATACCCAGACTGGAAAGTTTGTTTACAGTATATTATTTAGCTCAAGTTTTCATGCAAGAATTTGGAGTATTCACAATGGCTCTTTCCGAAGTATTCCCACCAAAAAGAAGTCAAGGATCAGAATAACACGGCTCTGCTAAGAGAGGCTATACCATAAACTACAAATTAAAAACTTCAAAGATAACAGGGGACCAATACATTTTAGCATAGGAAAAAACAGTAATGGTTAGACAGCTACATTCTATTTCTCAGACATCCCCATTATTAAACCATGGAACAAAACCTCTTATAGAGGAGAACCTAATGATCACTAAAATATACCTTTAGTCTTTAATTTAAACAAAAACTCCAAGTAAGTGCATAGAATTAGCTGAAAATAGCAATACAGCTGGCCACCTTTGGCAGATTCACAACCAATACGCTGTAGCGTATCTTTTTGTGGTCACTTCCTTTTGACTGCACCATCTTCACTCAGCTGCCAAGCTGGAAAGAAGAGCAAATGTTGTGCTTCTTTTAGAGACCAAGAGGAATTAGCTCCTTGTATTCTAAGATGAAAAGGCCTCCATTCAAAAGTGTAGGGTTTTAGTTCCTTATGTCTACTCATTGTTTCCTTAAGGAACTCCCTAGACTGAATTTTCAGGGTATGAGACCAACATAGACAGTCTATGTTTCATTGGATGGGTAGAAACATAAAGTGAATGAACAATATGCAGTTATTTATTTTTTAAATCCATCTGTTGCAACGAGCACATTTTCCTTTTAAACATCTTTTCTTTAAATCAAAGCAGGGGTGTTACCAAAGCCACTGTAACACAGCTCTTTCTACCAAAATCTGATTTTACAAATGCCATATCCATGAACTGCCAGGCTCAGAGACATACAAAGTCCAAGCCCCGCAGGGATGGCACCCACTGTCCTTTAGTGGGTAGCAGATACTTAGCAGCACTAGCTGACAACAGGAAAAGTTATGTTAAGAGACCAAAAGAAACATCCCAATTAGCTATCAATTTCACCAGTAGGAAGTCAACCCAAACAATAATGCACACACCAAACAACAATGCAACATTCCCAACTCCAGCTGACTAGGTTCAGACATTTTCTGTTCTCTTTTTTGTCTCTGCTCTCCCTCTTAGCATTTCCACAAGGAAAAGTCAGCATAATATATTAAGCAAAAATTAACGAATGAGCCATCTTTATCCTCCACCAGTTCACAAGGCACATGGTTTAAAATCAAAACATCTTCCAAAGGAATGTGCAACCAATTTTAAGACATTTATCAGGTGCCTCAAGTGAAGCCTGTAAGGAGTCATCTCCTTTCATAAATACAAGGAGGGACAGAACAGCATAATAAATGTTTTTCAAAACATCCTTAGAAGTAAATCAACAAGGCTGAGAGTTCAGCCCAGCCCGGTCCAGTCCATCGACCAAAGAGCCTACTGAGAAGAAGGGTAAAGTAGAGTGTTCCAGGTATCACTGCCTCTACATCTCCTTTGGAAAGCTGAGACACCATTCGCTAGTCGGCAGAGCAGGAAAGTGGGTTAGAGGGGCAGCTCCGGGGCTGGAGTGCTACACAAGTTATTTCTGGCAGCTGTGCCCAGGGGAAATTAAAAATGCAATCACACTTTCCTGCAAGACTCAGTAAGGACAAGCAGATCAAATGCTGCTTCAAGTTCACAGTAAAAAATCCTCCTGCCTTAACATGACACAAAACCAACAATTTTTGCCAGCCCATGAGACTCGGTGTGTCTCACAGCTTGACACATGGTGGAATTCTCCTTAAAGCCTCTGTTGTCCTCACTGCAGAGCCAGGCAACAGTTCTTAGCTCCAGCTGTTCAGAAATATTCATGTTTGGTGTTTTTCCAAGACAAGGACTTACACCTTAGACACAGTCAGGACCAGCTTTTTAACTCCATCTGGCTGCAGTGAGCGACATGAATTTTGGCATCCCTATCACAGGAAATCACAGATGATATAACATACGCCCTCAAATCATCTATTTAATGACACGTTAATTGATAACATACTAACAGCTACGTATATGCTGTTTCTGACTGGTCACAGAAACAACACTGATTTGATTCTGCCTCAACAACCCTTTGTTTTGTCCAGAGAGCAGGCCAGTCCTCACCCCTGCTACACCCTTCAGTCTCAAGGTCCGCAACCTTAAATCCACAAAATTTTAAAGCAGCATTTCCTGATGAATTGAACCTATGTGAAGTGTTGGCTTTGGCAAACAGATTTTTCTGTAATTATCAGAAAATACAGGGCAGGGGGAGAAACACTATAAATTTCTACTGCAGTCATCATCGAAAAAAAGAAACTGCTTGCCGTTGGGAGTATCACAGAATGGCTTTAACATGCGAAAGACAGAGAAAGAAAAATGATAACAGATAGTAAAACAATTTTTCTCCTCCTCTAGCCTGAGAAAGCAAATCTGATAAAGGAATTTGCATAAAATGAAAGAAAATAAATTTGAAATTGGCTTTAAAAAAAACCCAACCAAAACCAACCGAACAACTCATTCAGTGCGTTCTTCAAAGCACAGCAATGTATTTTCTGGCCATAGTCATGTCCAACTTCACTCCACGCACGATCCAGCATTCCCTCAAACTGCTTCTGGTGCAGGAATGCATTGATTATAAAGCTGCATGTCACTTGCACCATGTAATTCACAGGCATCTCTTCTAGGCTGCGCAGCCCTTCCAACAGCATCAGTGATGGAGACCGAGAAATAGATTGTGTGTGCTGGCCGTCAAGTTACTACCATTTACTTTTTTGTAGCTTTAAGAAGCAAGGTGGAGAAAACCACAAAACCTGACTTTAAACTGCAAAGCTGGACACAGGATATGATTTACCATATCACACAGCTGAACAAAGCATTTCACTCAAGTCTTTGATACCTACCTACCCATCTATCTATCTAAGAAGAAACGCAGCCAAGCACAAGGCTATGCAAACATTTCCAGGTTCTAAAAAGATCGAGCCAGTCAAGTTTCCCCCTTGTGGTTTGCATGTCGTCATCAGCATTGCTTCATGTTTGTATAGCCTTATAGCTCAAATATGTTTTATATGTCTTTGGAGGATGAGTGCACATATTTATGAGTTACAGTGATTGCTTCTTCGTGAGCAGTGCACAGACATGTGCAAAACAGGTTCCCAAGACTGTGATCCTGTCTCCAACTAGAACACTCTAAGAGAAAGACAGGGGCAGGAAACTACAGTAACATACAATGCTACTGACACATTTTATTAGGAAGGAGTGTATATGAATTAAACAATACCACAACAGCACAGCCCCAACAAATCCTCCCTCCTACAACTAATTCTTAAAGAGCAACACTTGATGATATTAAGATAAATTATCTTGTTTTCTGTATTTATTTAGTACCCATTGCCTTAAAAGATCCCACAAGGTTTGTGGGTTTTTTTGATCTACATGTGTATCTCAGCTGCCCCTTCCATTCTCCTCCCTCTCCCCCACTAAATTATGTCAGAGCGTTAGGTAGGCATGCTACCTGGTACAGGAGACTCAAAGAATCCAGTCAGAAGGAATTTACACAGTAGAGATCCATTAAAATTCATTGCCAGTTCCCACCAGATGAAGATCTTGCCTCAGAATTAACTGAAATTTGAGTGGGATTAAGATAAAAAGGTGCATCAAAATGACAATGGAGCAGGAATACTGTAATATGTGTGGTTCCTGCTGCTTTCCTATGCTTCGATACCAGAAAACCACAGCCACTGTTTTCAAACATGAGCCCAAAGATCCAAGATCAAGATCAGGTCAAGCCCATACAACATCTATGGGTCTATCCTTAGAAGGCCTACTACAATTTTTGTTTGTTTCCAACCAAAAGCTTGGGGTTTTAACTGGTTGATTTCCAGGTGTCTTTTGGTTTCTCAGTACAAGTGAATAGATGCAACCAGAGCATTTGCTGTAACAATCCCAGTATTTAACCCAGAATCAGGCTGTCTCCCATTTACCTTCGCAACTGACATTACCTTGAGGGAAGCTTTTCCATTCAACTACACCCTCCTCTACTTAATACCTATGACCTAGAAAAACTAGCATTAAAAATTTTTAAGACTAGCCCAGCCTCTCCCCTTTAGCCATCAGTTAAAGGAACTGAAAGGCAGTAGTAGCAAACCTCCTGCCTGGTAAGGGTAAAGCAATCACCATCACCACAGCCACAGGCAGCGAGAACATCTTGCCTCAGACTCTGGAGCTCTTTGCCTTCACTTGCAGACATTTCTCTTCTTCCAATCCCAAAAGAGACAAAATAAATAAGATTTCAACTCGCATCTACATGTGTTTCAAATTAAAATTCTAAAAAATGGTTGCTTCCCCACGTATTTCAGAAGCTACCTATAAACAGCTCCTCCATTTATATAGTACTACAAGTAGGAGAGTGTCATAGCTGTAAGACCAGACAAAAGCTTAACTCATGCCCACAAACTCAGAAGTAAAGCCAAATGTCAGATACCAAAGAATCAGGCACCTGCATTCTCCACACCATGTATTTTTATAATTATTATTTTACTATGCTATTAGTAAGCTCCACACTGAAGTGCAAAATCTCACTTGCTCAGATACCACTTTTACCTTCAGGTGTCATGAACAATATAAACCCTATTGCTGCCAGTGATATTCATAAAGCCTCCGACCTAATACACTCAGCTCTGCTGAGATCAGAGGAGGGACAGAGGGGACAGGAGAACTGCATAACCCGGAGCACCTTGGAAGCAGCAGAGACAGCACTACACAGAAACTCATTTCTCAGCTTGGCCCTGAGCTCATTTAACTCAAACGGATTTAGAGAAAAAGCTACATTACCACAGTTGCTTCTGAGCCAACATTTACTCTGGCAGGCTATCATCAGAGCTATTGAAGTTCTTCTCTCTCTTTTTATCCTACTGAAGTGTTATAATAGGAGCAATAATACATTTACATTTGCTTTATTCTTCCTTAGCACACAGTTCAAAATTCTATAAATGACACTGAAGTAGGTAGCAGAGGCGTTTTGGCTGTACTGCTTACATCCTCCAGGCACTCAAGCTCTCCTTTGTAGGCTACAGCAAAGACTAATCTGCCACTTGATACCAGCTATTGACATTTTGATTAAACAGTACAGCCTTCAGAATGGAAAGGATTGCCCCCCAAAATATTTATGTGAATCTGATCCACATTGACGGCTTCAGGATCAGTAAGTTATCATGAATTATGCTGCGAAATTAACGCATTTTCATAGTGAATCAGTATGTCAGCCATAGCAACCAGCTTGGAATTGATGGGCTATCCAGGAGAGCTTTAGGAGCCCTGGCAGCCAGTGTAAAATAAACAATAGTAGCATATCAAAATGCAACAACTGGGGCCTAAGAATTCCCCAAGTCATTTCTGAAAGTCTGCAGACTCACCTTTACACTGAAACAGTGGAAGAGAATCTCTGTGGAAAGGTGAGGACAAGAGATGAAAGGAAGAAGAACAGAGAGGCAGAAGCAAAGATACAAACAAAGAATCAAACATTTAATATGCTTGTTTATACAGTCTTGAACTAAGATGTATGACAAGGTATGGAGCACTGGTTGCAACCTCTTCTTGTCAAATGTAGGAGACGGCTAGTTTAAAACCCAGCAATTCATAATGATTGATAACAATCCCATAATCCCACATGACTACTCCACAATCTGAGAGATACATGTAGGGAAGAAGAGTAACAAGAATATTAGGGACACAGAGAGAAGGAGAAAACCATCTGAAATAACATGGATGAAGGAAAAGGAAAGACAGACAGGTTAAGACCTTGCAGCAGCCTTCCTAAACAGCCTCCCCTGTATCAATCTGCAGAAGCTCTCCCGTTGGACTCTCAAACTCCTAGAAACCTCAAAGTGCCTCACCTGGGTCACATACATACATATGTATACACACACACATGTATAAGCATACATGCACAGATACACTCCATTAGTAACAAAAATAAGGAAGAGGAGAGGCTGGTCAGAGATTATGCATCCTCTGCAGCACAGCTAACTCCAAATTTATGCTGCTCAACCCAAAGACACCTTGACCAACACATGGCAATTACATAGGTGCCTGATGAGTAGTGGTAACTGAAAGCACCCGAATGCATGCTGGCAAGCCAGTCAACAATAGTATCCACTACATGTAAAGCCACCAGCTCACATATAAATGAATCTCAGAATAATACCAACATGGAAATGATCACCAAGATCTGGAGTTAAGTCAAGTGTCTGTTCACCACAATAAGCAATGCTGTTTTCTAGCATCCCCGAAGATACTGCCTGTATCATTTCCAAACATTCTCTTTTTGTAGTCAAAATGAAGATAGATGATTTAAAAGTTGACAATCTCTTCTCAGTACTGTTGGGAGACTCATAACAGAACCAGCCCGCACCTGTCTGCCCACAACTGCATGAATAGCTTTGTAAAACCCTGCAACTTGCCGACTGACTACCTGTCACTCAAAATACAATATGGCTATCAAATGTTTCAAACCCCTCTGCAGGCAATAGCACTCATACCAGTGACAAATCTTGCCAATTCTTCCTGCAAAATGTCACAGAGGCACAAGTCTTCCAAGCTAAAATGCTCTGTGAAAGACTCACATTCTTTTCTTTCCCCATTACCGCAATATTCTTTCACTCCACATGGATGAATTCGATCAGAATATTTCACAGAAATAATTTCTTTAACTACACTATTGGCTCGGTGTCCTGGGTTCAGCGGTAGCAGTCATTTTTCTCCTTCTTAGCAGCTGGTGCAGTGTTGTGTTTTTGACTTTCGGCCTGGGAACAGTGCTGATAACAGCGATGTTTTTAGCTACTGCTTAGTAATGTTTAGTCTGACTAAACTTTAGGACTTTCTGAGCCTCATCCTCTGCCAGGGAGGAGGGGAAGCCAGGAGGAAGCAGAGACAGGGCACCTGACCCAAACTGACCAAAGAGGTATTCCA
>JAOEHY010000345.1:0-11243 GCA_025447955.1 Psilopsiagon aurifrons | reverse complement strand
GGCAGCTCCGCCCGAGACGGCTCCGTGCAGTTGCAGAGGTTTGCTTTCATTGCGCATATTTGCATAGATTTGCATGGATGAGCTCTGCTGCCCGGCTGCCGGCTCGGTGGGTGCACTGGGGGGTCACCGAGGAGCAGCATTTCCCGGTTTCTCGCCCGCTCCCCAGCCACGGGAGGCCCGGGGGTCCCCGGGCATGGGGCCATAAGGATTGATCTTGTTGCTCTTGCTGGTCTTGGCAGAGAGGCTTCTGCTAAGGGGCAGAGATGACCCTTTCTTGCTGGGTGTTCTGCCGCAAGGCACCATCCCAGCATTAACCGGGAAAGACTTTGTGAGCTGAGGACAGAAATTCAGCAAAGAACCTGGCTCAGGTCTTCCCTTCTGTAGTGTAGGTACCGAGGTGACCCCTGTGTGAGCACAGAGCTGGGGTCTGCCCAAGCCCCACCACGTGAAACACACAGGAGCATTTCGGAAGAAATCATGGGCAGAGGAAACACTTCAGAGGCAGGCACAAGCTTTCCTGGCCTCTATGGAGGTCAGTGAGGAAAAAGCAGGAAAACTCTGTCCTGTCCTTTGCCACAAGCCCCTCAAGGACAGTTGTGCCTCAAGGCTGTGTCTGAAAGCTCTGCCTCCGATGAGCTCCTCCTTCTTCAGCCTGGCTTTGCTTTACCTCCCTGGTTTTTATCTGATTTCACAAAGCTTTATGAAATGACCAGTGAGGGGATGAGGAAAGCTTGGAACACCTTGAAGGGGGCTTATTGGAGTCTTTTTGTGATGATATCACTGATGTCTGCCTTTGCTACATTGAATAACATGTCCACCTTTCCTCCTCCTTCCCCCCCCCCCCCCAAATGCTTGCAGCATCCCCTATGGTGCAGAACTTGCCCTGCCTCGGCCCGAGCCCTCCAACTTAATGAGTTTTCACTGAAAGGTGCTGTCATCTCTCAGCTTGCTCTGAAACTTGAAAGCTGGACCCAAATTATCCACCCACAATGGCCTTCTTTTTGTTCCTGAGTCACCTGGAAAGTGTCACCTTCACTGATGAACACGTGTAAAGTGACTGAAAGCAGCGGCACTGCTGTGAAGCCTGTGCTGGTGTCTAAGCAACACATTTCTGAGATCTACAGAAATGGCTGAGCTAAATGATCAGAGTGGCTTTAATCAAGCTGGTTGGAAAAGGCTTTTTTTTTCATAGAGATGCCCCAGGTTGTGGGTGTTGCTGAACTTGGATAGGATGCTGCGGCCACCAGATAAATCTGGAAATGCATGAACTCCTCCCTGTGATATAAATGGCCTTTGAGTGATCTCAGAGATCACGAGATAACATAGACCATATGTCCTGGGTTCAGCAGTAGCAGTCATTTTTCTCCTTCTTAGTAGCTGGTGCAGTGCCGTGGCTTTGATTTTCAGCCTGAGAACATCACTGATAACACCGATGTTTTCAGTTGCTGCTCAGTAATGTTTACTCTGACCAAGGACTTTCAGAGCCTCATGCTCTGCCAGGGAGGAGGGGAAGCCGGGAGGAAGCAGAGACAGAACACCTGACCCAGACTGACCAAAGAGGTATTCCATACCACAGCACATCATGCCCACTATATAAACTGGGGACAGTTACCCAGAAGGGCTAGATGCTTGCTCGGTAGAGCTGGGTATCAGTTGGTGGGTGGTGAGAGGTTGTATTCTCTTCCCTTGTTATTTCCCTTATCATTATTATTATTGGAGGCAGCAGCAGTGGTTTGTGTTATACCTCAGTTATAGGGCTGTTCTCATCTCAACACGTGGGAGCTACATTCTTTTGATTCTCCTCCAGTCCCTCTTGGAGCAGGGGGAGGAAGGCGGGGGAGTGAGCCAGGGCTGCGTGGTTTCTGAGTGACAGGCTGGGCTTAAACCACGACACCATGCTGATGCAGACAGACCATGAGACGGAGAGGGCAATTTGTAGCACTGAGGCATCAAAATATTAGCCCCAGAAATTTATTGGTGTGAAAAGGAGAGATGGGATCATCTTTTCCTGTGAAAAGCTTTGCCAGGGTGCTTGCTGAAATGCAAGCTGGATGCCAAGGTGTCACTTCTGACTGGGTGTCTCCTAGCACCCTTCTTACTTCCATGGTGCAAAGTAATTCTGGGGCGTTTATAGCATGAATGCTTTGCAGCAATGGTTGGAATCACAAGGGCTGGAGCCAGGCAGCAAGCAGCATTTCAGGTGGCTGTGCAAGGCTTGCATGGTGCACTCAACTTTGAAAGCTCTCTATGACAATCTGGTGGCACCTTGGGGTGTGAAATG
Organism: Psilopsiagon aurifrons; assembly: GCA_025447955.1. Taxonomy (NCBI): domain Eukaryota; kingdom Metazoa; phylum Chordata; class Aves; order Psittaciformes; family Psittacidae; genus Psilopsiagon; species Psilopsiagon aurifrons. The sequence goes on along the minus strand of JAOEHY010000345.1, from coordinate 8,962 downwards.
ATGTGATACTTCTCCAAGAGATCTGGATCTGTTTATATACCATTCTGGTGGAGAGCTGAGGGTGGAATGTCCCTGATTCGTCATCACTGCAATTGCCTGCTCACAGTGAAAATAACCACTCAGATGCTATTATGTTGAACGAGCAAGGCAGCAATGACTGACAAGAGAGCTGTGAGTCATTCAGAGCTACGCATCTCCATGTGCCTCTGCTCTAAAAAGACCAAACAGATGTCTAAGCTTTTCTGAAATGCTTAAGAACAGCTGGCTAAATCCAGGGAGCACCAATCGGCTGCATCTCATCAGTGCCTAACTGCTCAGCAGCCTGCCAGATGCTGGTAGCAGCAGCCTGCAAACACACATGGATGCTGAACTCACCCTGGCTGGAAGAAGATTCATCCCAAGGCAACTCCTCTCACAAAGATGTTAACTACATGTCTAAGAAGCCCCTGCAAATGTTTTCAGACCACATCAGAAATCAGAAGGTTGCAAGAATCACTCAGGAAACATTTTCATCATTGCTCAGAACAAAGCTAGGCCCTGCACGAGCACTCAGAGTGGTGCAAAACCCAAGCAAGGCAAATTTTAGGCTCAAGAGTCAGAATTCAACTGTCTCTTGATAGAAGACTAGGAAAACCAGACAGAAGATCGAAGGGGCAACCTGCAGGGGAGACCCCTGCTTGCTGCAGCAGATGAGCCAGCCCTTGGGCAGGTACCTGCTGTTTCCCAAACAAAGCCCCTCAAATAGCTGCCTTCCAGAAGACTGTTAAAGTCTGTCACATCTAAAAGCACATGGAGCTGATACTGAGGTGGAGATGACCCTTTCAGAGTCCAGCCTGGTACATCCCACCCACACCCCAACTCTCCTCACGCTGGAAAGCACAAACTATTGTTCCCACTTTTCAGACCTCAGCTCCGTCCAGGCTGTTCCAGGCAGAGCAAACAGTGTCAAAGGGCAGTTAGGGACATCGTTCTCTTGGGAAGGTAGAACAGACAGCAGCAGTGCTGTGAGTTTGGGGAGGAAGGCCAGTGCCCTCCACTTTAAACCCAGCTTGGTGGGGCACAAGGCAAGCATCAGGTGATGAAGGGTGCTTCAGGAGGAGGGCTCCTGTCTGCGTCTTTAACTTCAGCCAGGAGTTTCCCAAAGATGTTGTATCTGTGCCTGCCCTGCTTATCCTTCACTCCATCCTTGCACAATTGTTCTGCCTATAATCCTCTTAGCAATGTGGTTCAGCAGGGAGGTGGAGGAGCTGGGATATGCCTACTGCCCATCAGTGCCCTGTGCAGTTTGCTCTCCAGCAGAGGCTGCACTGGATGATACAGCAGCACCCTGAGCCTAGGAGCAACCAGGCAAGAGGAAGCTCCTTCAGATCAACAGCTCCCAGACATACACTGCCTCCTGCTTGTCCAAGGACTGTGGCAGCTGGGCCCAGAGATCTAGTGATGCTCCGCTGCAAAGTGAGTCATGATGACAACCTTCCCAAAGCAGAAAGGCAGCTCTGCGTTAACACAGGGCGGACAACATCAGCTGGTGAAACTAATTGGAGTTTGTTGAAAGCATGGGGCTTGATTGCATCTTGCAGATGTTGTGTGTTCAGACAAATCCCTCGTGATGCTAACTGCTCCAGCAGTATCCCAGTGAGTTGGTGTGCAGGGTCCCTAAAGCGCAGCTTGCTCCTGATGACAGCCCAGTATCACATGTCTGACTACTTTTACAGTTCTACCATGACAACATCTGGAACATACTTTGCCACCCTGAAATGTTCTACCACAGCTTGGAGATGGACAGAAAAAGTTCCTTTTGACATTCCTTTAGATAGGCATGCCTTGTTAAGGTCAGAAAGGGCCCTCTGAGCACCTCATCCTTTGTAGTCTGGAGTAGATGGAAATCATCCAGAGGTGAGAAACAAGTGTGACTGGAAGGCTAGAGGCCATGGGCTGCAATGAAAGAATGGAAACTATCTAGAAGATCAAGCAGATACTCACAAAGGCATTAAAATATATTTAGGGCAGATGCATCTTCAGATGCTCAGGGCAAGAAGATGCAAGTTTAAGGCTTGCTAGCAGTAATAGTAGTGAACTGTTTCAAGGTCAAGGGATCTTCATCAATGGACATCTTCAATAACCCAAATGTGGTATTTACTCCTGAAGACCTGCTGGGATGCAGAGCACAGTAGTGATCTGACACATGTTCTTTTGGCTGGAACTGCGCAACAGCAGTGTAATTGCTGGTTCAGATAGAACGAAGTCAATTGTGCAATGCCTGCTGCATTGCCTGGAGCATGTGCCGCGTTACAGGAACAATAAAGCTAATTCCAGATCTCGCTACAGTCCTGAGCCCTGAATCACTCGGGCAGTGGCAAGAGTAGGGCGGCACTCCCAGGGACACAGCATCCCACACTCATGCCGAGCCCCAACCTGCAAAGCTAGAAGGGACCTGTGGACGAGCTGGGACAAGCTCTTTTCCAGGCACAGCAGCGCTGTGTGAGCAGCCTTCCCGGCTGCCGGTGTCACCCCCCTTTCTTCATGTCCTGGGAAAGGCAGCAACACACCCACAAGAGTAAAATAAAACAGCAGCTGCCTAATTGCAGTGAATTAATGTCAGGGCTCTGAGCATGCCTGGTGTGAGCAAGCTGCCTCCAGGCAGGTGATGGAGGGGCTGAGCCTGCTGAGGCATCCTGTGCTTGCAGGGGATGCCCATAGTGGGTTGTGTGGAGGGGCCAGTGCTGCTTTTCCTCTTCTCCAGCAGCTCTCTGAGCTGGTGGTGGCACAAGCAGTGTAAGACTAGATGGAAGCAGAACTGCAGTGAATTCTGCATGGCTGGGTGATGGTAGCAGCTCCTGGAGGGGCACAGCTTACCTGGTCATGCTGGAGGGGCTCTACACTCCTCAGGCAGGACCACAGGCATGGTGGTGTCTCCATCCCCAGCTCTTTAGGCCTTCCTGTCTCACAAGCTCTCAGGAACTGCAACCAGGCTGTGGTCAGCTCTGTTGCAATGCTGCTGAGTGTATTTGTGTTTGCTGGCAGCAATGGGGCAAGAGGCAGCGATCGCTTCCCCTGTTTTCAGAGTGCTTGCCCCATCTGTGGGACCACGGCTGAGCCCCCGGCCTCCGGGCACTGGAGGGGATGCAGCAGATTTGCACTGGGCATCTGCAGATGCATCCACTCCTTCAAGATAGATAAAACACTACCAACATCCCCTGGGAATGCAAATAATTCCTGGTGCAGGAGCATCTTGCAAATGGCTCTGCCCTCATCTCTGGGGAGCAGTTCAGCCTCTGATAGCTGGACAGCTGTGAGCAAGGCAGGTTTCTTGCACGTGGAAGTGTGTTGTATACAATGCAAACAGCTTGCCAGCCCGAGGATGAACTGAGAGCATAGATGGGTCTGGATAAACTAGTCTGGAATCTTGGGAATTGTGTAGTGGTTAAGAGCGGAAAGGAGGTGCTGGGAGCTGGCCAAGCACTGGTGGATGTCGGAGGGAAGTGGTTAACAAAATGAAAGATGCATTTCATAACCCAGCAGGGCAATGGCTCCCTAGGTGCTCCTGCCCAGAGCTGTTTGTGAGCCGACAGTGTGGTATGTGAAACCCGGCTGTCCTCCCTACTCCTCCCAGAGCCCTGGGCACTGAGAGCCGGTGGCCTCAGGGCACTGGGCTGAACGCTTGGGTTCAATGGCCACCCTAAGGATGGCTCAAACACATATGTGAGAGCTTTCAAGCAGAGCTAAGTCAGATGATGAGTGGCTGTGCATGTAAAACAACAGATATCTAGCAGGATTTCCCTGTGGAAGGAATCAGGAGCACTGGTTTGCTGAGCTCCCATGTATATAATGTGGCCATCCTCACCAGGATAAGCCATCCCCAGGTGCCCTGTGCACACTGGGACTGCCATGCTGGTCCTTGGGATGGCATGGCTGTAACACTGCCATTTAACAGCCCAGCATTGGACACAGCCAGGAGGGCTTTACAGGCTGAGAAAATCAGGGCTGGTCAGCCTGCAGAAGAGAAGCTCCATGGAGAACTCATAGCAGCCTTCCAGTATCTGATGGGGGTCTACAAGGATGACAGAGAGGGACTCCTCATCAGCCCTGCTAGGACAAGGTGCAATGGGTTCAAACTTGAACAGGGGAGATTCAGGTTAGATACAAGGAAGTTCTTTACTGTAAAAGGGTGGTGAGGCCTTGGAACAGGGTGCCCAAAGAAACTGTCAATGCCCCATCCCTGGCAGTGTTCAAGGCCAAGTTGGACAGAGCCTTGAGCAACCTTGTCCAGGGTGAGGTTTCTGTGCCCATGGCAGGAGGCTGGAACTTGAGGATTCTAAGGTCCTTTCCAACCCAAACCATTCTATGATTCTATGATCACCCAGCCAGGAGAACACATAGCCTGGGAAAAGCTGCCTACCACAGGCTCCTGCATGTGTTGGGGGACCCTTAGCATCCTTACCAGGTGTCAGTTAACCATGGGAAATGCACCTCACCAAACAAGGCTGGTTTCAATTCTTGAGACGACAGGTCTGCTCCGAGGAAAGGCAGAGACGTGACCAGCTTGTGGTGCAGAGTGTGTTCTGCAGAGTGAGCAGCAGTGCTGATGCGGTGCCTCCTGAGGCAGCCTGGGCTACCCGAGTGCTGTCCAGCAATGGTGGGTCATCCGCAACTGGCTGCTGGGCTCCCGCAGTGATCCCTGCCAGACACCATCTGCAAGTTTCAGTTGACTCAATCAGTGGTCTTGAAAGGAATCCCAGATTCCTTAAGGGTGGCAAGTGGATGTGCAGAGCAATAAGTGACAAGACTGCCCCTTCCTCCAAATTCCCCACTTAATTACCTTGCATTTCACTGTATTAAAGCAAATTTTGCTGCATAAAAGAGAAAGTGGGACAACACAAAAAGTAAATTTGGAAAGACCTTCAGCAGCAGCTATGAGCCTCCTTCTTCCTTGAACATGGAAACCAAATTATTCCATCCCTCACCTCGGCAACATCATAATTTATGCTAATGCTGTTATCATTATCTCCTGACAGCTTTCAAGTAAGGGTGTCATGCCAGTGGTGTAGATCTGAATCAGGCATGTAATCGTGCTGAAAGGTGACAAGTTTGCACAGCAATACCTGCCTTCCCTGAGAAAAGCATGATCAGTACCAAATGCACCTTTCAGTCTTTAATTCTCTGCTGAGAGAATCAAAATTAACTCTATTAACTCTGGTTTTCTCTGTTTTCTCTGGTATTATCAGTAATCTAGAATTTTCTGGCTCAATTGGTTTATTTTCTTAATGACTGGAGTGATTTCTGTCCTTCACTCCCTTGGAATTACCCCAGTTTTTCTAGCTCTGTTAAAAATTACGATCAGCAGCTCAAGAAGACCCTCAGTTGGGTCCATTAATACTCTCAGTGTGGATTAGATGAAGCGAAAGTGTCCGTTTTAGCAGGTGATGCTTTACACACTGGTTTGTTACAGATGGCATTTAAATTAGAGCCTTCTCCATTGCATCCACAGTGTTGAGCTGGTATTTAGGCACAGCAATTACGGAAAATGGCAGAAGGCTCTTCTTACCACTATCCTTTGGTGCTTTTTCTTGTTTTCTCCTAATGTAAATGCATCTGACCCAACAAAACCCCTCACTGCTGCCTGGGCCGATGTGTGTGCTCATTGTGAATCACCTGTTTAGTCACGAGCTTCTCTCATCTTCACCAGCCGCCGACTCTGTTGATTTAAATCTGCATGCACCTCTGTTTTGTGTGGGTTTTGGCTGGGGCAGCAGCCCCGCTGAGAGTGCAGGCGCGCACTCCCATGGGGAGGTGCTGGGATGCACAGCCCATGTCTGTCACATCGCTAAATCAGGCCCAAAGCCATCGCCCTGCCTGAATGAAAGTCACCCTGACTTGGCATTTCTCACTTCTCTGTCCTGCTACACTGACTAAAACCTGAGGGATGACTTTGCCTCCCTGGAAACTCCCCAGCTCCTAGAAGGTGAAATTCTAGAAAAGCCAGCTAGGATGAGGACAGTGTGGATTAGGAAAGAGACGGGCAGGTGGCTGAGAGCATGGCCGTCGAGACAAACATGAGCGTGTGGAGAAATGGGCTGTGCAGGGAAGTCAGAGCAGGGCCGAGCTGTTCAGATGCGACAGCAGGACTGGGAGTCACAGAATGAATGTGGACTTTGAAACTGGGTGTCCTGCTCAGCTGATGTCCTCAGTAGTCACCGGTCCCCTGGGCTCGGGCATCCTCAAGCAGCTCTTCAAGGGGCAAGCAGACCTGCTGCTCCCTCTGACCCCTTTTCTGGGGGCTACAGTATGTAATTGCCAGCTTAGAGGAGGCTGTGAAAGGGTCTGTGCTCTCCCGAGGAAATCAAAAGCTGAAATCCTGCATGGTGCTGAAAAAAAAATATCTCTTAATATGTGTTTTGCATAATAAGCCAGCACGAGTTCATGATGCAGTTCCGCTGGCTTCCTGTAACCAGAACGAAACCAAAATTGGTCCCTTGGGGTCCTGCTTCGCTTGCCTGAAGGCTTTTTTCTCAGAAAGCCTTGAGAGTATTTCATGAGCATTTTTGCGAGCCTGGAGAGCTGAAAACAGGTTCAAAGCACAGCGATGCCCGGAGTTTGTAAAGAGCCTTCTCAACACACGCTCAAGGTGCCCATGCTGGGTTCAAAGCTGCTGTGAGCCAGGCTGCCAGATAGGTTCAGGCAGATGTAGGAGGAAAGGGCAGGGAAAAGTGGGAAGGGCGCTGGGTGTTTTGCTGATTTGAGTTAGGGGAGCGATTGTGGCAGCTCGAGGGTGAGGTGTGGTTGGCACCACAGCCTCTCTCCTGCCAGCGCCATCATGGGCCACTGCCCAACTCTGTGCAGTCTCCCCTAGGACATTTGGGAGGTTTAAGAACTTCTCACTGCACATCCTGATCTCATGGGTGAGTGACATATGAAGGCAGCATCAATGCATTCCCCTGGCTCCAGAATCCCAACCTCTCCTTTCCCAGCATGGAGGCCTCTTCATCCAGTGGGCACAGAGTGGGCTGGGACCTGTCAGCCTCATGGTCTCCTCGTTCCCACATCAGCTGCAAAAGCCAGTGAAAGGAAAGCAAGGTGCCAAGACACGGTTAGGTCCTGCTCTGGCACCTCCCCAGCTTCACCGCCAGCAGGATGTGGTCCCTGTAAAGCAGCTTGTGGCTCCATCTAGTGCCCATGCCAGCCTGGCTCGGGCCAGCCCCGCATCCATTGCTGGGCAGATGGGCCACATCCGAGCACAGCGGCCAGAGGCAGCCGCCCGAGGGAACCCGCTCCCCGCTCCTGGGCAGACAGGTACAGAAGGGCAGCATTCCAATGGGATCCAGGGGAAAAAAAATCCCGAACAACAGGGACTACTGCAAGAAGTTTTTCAAAGAATTCAACAAGTAGTGTCTGAGAGCAGGGGACAGACCACCCATCCCTTGGAGAGGAGATGGTCCTTGGCACAGGAGATGCCTGTGGTATTTCACCCATCCCAGTGCACACCCAGGCTCGCCGCTTGTGGCTGGAGAGGAGCTCTTCACGGGTATGGCTGTCCTGAAACTGGTCCCTGAGGAGAGCTAGGAATGGCCTGTCTCAACACCCAGATCTCCCCAGCCTGCCAGGAACAGCAGCACTAGGGAAGTTTGCCAAGCTTCCCAGCTAGGGATTTACAGGAGATGAGGGAGATATCCCAGTTGCAATGCAGGGGTGGAGAGGGGTCCAAAAGGCCCTACAGAGACGAGGCTCCCTCCTTCTCCCATCCAGATAACAAGAGGGAACAGTATGACCCTTTGTGGCCAGACCACATTCACGGGTGTCAGTCGCCCACGACCCCGAGGACGGGCAAGAACAGCCTTTCTGTGGGAGGCCATGCACAGGAAAAGTCCACATGCAAGCTCCCGGTGCGTGGCCACCGCCGGTGCTGCGGATGCTTGGGCACTGTGGCACTCAGTTGGTCTCACTGTGCCCGCGCGCGGCTGGGGAGGGCTCGGGGCTGGCGGTGGCTGCTCTGCCCGGGCCGTAGCGAAGCCAGGCAGCCCGGCAGGGGGGGTCCCGCGCCGGCCAGCCCCGCAGGCTGCACCGCTCCATGCGTCCCGTCCCCGCCCCGACGGGACGGCCTGGGCAAAGCGCTGAGTCACTGCCGCTGTCCCCTCCTGCTGCCGCCTCCCGCTGGCCGGGACCGGCCGCGCAGCTGACTCGGCGGGAGGCCAGCGGCGAGCGGAGCCCGGGGGCTACCCCGGGGCGAGGGCCGTGCCCGTTGCGCTCGCAGCAGTACCCGCACTGCTGGGGACAGCGAGAGAGGTCAGTGCCACCCCACCGCATCCCGCCTGGCCGGTGCTGCCCCGGGAACAGCCCTGGGAGCGGGGAGGGACGGAGCGGATCGCGGAGGAGAGGTACAGAGGAACGCGGGGGGAGGGGGGGGCACCGGTGCCGTCGGTGGGCTGAGGGCTCCCCGGGAGCTCCCGTCTCGGGGAGCCCGGAACGTTTGGGCGCGGGGCGGGTTCCGGGCGGGCACGTGCGGGTGCGGAGCGGAAGCGCGGGCGGGCGCGGTTGCCGTGGCAGCGGTCCCGGAGGCGCCATGGAGGCCGCGGCCGCGCTCACCGATATGTACGACCAGGCGCTGCTGGGCATCCTGCAGCACGTCGGCAACGTGGAGGAGTTCCTGCGCGTCCTCTTCGGCTTCCTCTACCGCAAGACCGATTTCTACCGCCTGCTGCTGCGGCCCGGGGACCGCCTGGGCTTCCCTCCCGGCGCCGCGCAGGCCATGGCCCTCCAGGTACCGGCGGCGCGCCCGGGCCTACCGCGCTCTCCCGGCGCCGCTGCTCCGCCTCAGGCCCGGCGGGGCAAGAGGCAGAGGCCGCGGTGGGCGGTGTTGTCCCGGCCTCTGGGCCTCGCCAAGGGCGTTTGTCCCACCCGAGCTGGGCCGCGTGTCCCTGGGAGAGACCCGGAATGGGGCAGAGCTGCCCCTCGGGGTGGAGGAGGG
>JAOEHY010000341.1:0-11034 GCA_025447955.1 Psilopsiagon aurifrons | reverse complement strand
CCTGTGCCAGCGCCTCAGCACCCTCACAGGGAAGAGCTTCTGCCTTAGATCTAACCTGAACTTGCCCTGTTTCAGTTGGAACCCATCACTCCTTGTCCTGTCGCTGCAGTCCCTGATGAGGAGTCCCTCTGCAGCATCCTTGTAGCCCCCTTCAGACACTGGAAGCTGCTCTGAGGTCTCCACACAGCTTCTCTTTTCCAAACTAAACAGCCCCAATGTTCTCAGCCTGCCTCCACATTGGAGGTGCTGCAGCCCCTGATCATCCTCATGGCCTCCTCTGGACTTGCTCCCACAGCTCCATGTCCTTCTTATGCAGAGGACACCAGCCCTGCACACAGTGCTGCAAGTGGGGTCTCAGCAGAGCAGAGGGACAGGATCACCCCCTTGACCTGGTGGTTACACTTCATATTTATATATATATTATATAATTTATATTTATATTGTATTCACTTGTCTCCTATTTACAAAAGAGACTGAGAAGATGGTGGGGAATATACTGCAAAATACTGGAGCCAGTGCTGACTGATGTTACAGAGGCAGGTTCATGGCCTGGCAGAGTTTTCCACCTACTTCTTACTGCTGTTGCTGTGTTACTCAGTAGATCCAAAACTGGAGACAATTTACACAGACCATGTCTGCCACCTGGGCTTTACCTTCTGCCCTGGAGCACACCCCGTTCGTGGCACTCTGGAAATTTTAAGGGTACCCAAATAGTGATGCCTGTTGCTAGCTCTCAGGGATATCTGTCTCTTTCTCATTGCCTTTGAGGCACATCACTGAGATCTACACTTGATTCCAGGTAAAAGAGTGTTTTGTTTTCTTTTTTGTTGCAAGTAATGCAGCACAGGAGTGGGAGTCAAGGGAGTCAGAAAGTAAGAACCTTGCTGATATAAGCCCTTGCCCTTCAGCTGCCTTCTACAGGTAATCGGGACATGTCTTTCCTCTTGCTGCATCCAGACCATGTTAGAAGAATCTTGCAACAACATAATCCTACCCTAATCATAGAGATAAGATGACAGCATGCATTTGACAAATAGCCAGAATAAGAGGGTGAATTGCATCCTTTCTGTTCCTGTGATGCATACAGCATCTTCAAAAACACGCTAGTAAGTTTTTATAGCTGTGAGAAACAGAGATGAAACCGAGTATGTAATTCAGCCTCAGTGCTGTGAAGGTTAATGTAATAAGCAGCCCATAGCAGGGTGGCTATAGATTGCATTGTTTTGCTGCTTCAAAGTTGTTTTGGGGAGGGGAAAAAATCCCTGATGAAAAAAGCACAAGTGCATGTAGATGGAGATCAAAAAGCAAGGCTGCTGGTGAAGATCCAGGCTTCTTAGAAACCTGTGGTGCTTCTCAAGGGTGTTGAAGTGGATAAAATAAAAAGCCATTAGTCACCAAGGAGTCTGTAAAAGCAAGATGCAGATTTGAGCAGCCTCAGAACAGTTCACATGTGGAGATGGAGAAACAAGCAAGCAAAAAGAAATGGAGTGAGGCAATTTTAGGAACTCCTGAGGAAGGGTCGTGTAGAGGGTGTTTCTGTCTTGAAAATTGCTGTTGGCTGCTTTGTGGCAGTGTCCTCTAAGGTCATTAACAAGTTAGTGATGATTTTACTGGCACCGTTTCTTCGCTGAATCTTTTCTTGTATTTAGCATTTTGTTTGCTCCTACTTTATTGGAAGGGGCTGTTCAGGGATGTGGACTCGCAAAGAAAGAACATATATATTGACCCCTAAATACTTTCTGCCATGCAGGCTTGCTTCAGGAATGGCCATCAGTGATTCCATCTGGATTTCTCTGCTTTTTTGAGCAGAGGCCTCCATGCATCATATACCCTGCTGTTTATAGAGGTGGCTGTACATATGGCATGGAATCTCAGCCAGGGTTGGAAACTGCCTGTGCTATGCAGGCACACAGCAGGAGCCTTAGGAATTGAGCTTCACTTATGGAAGTTGTCCACAGGTCTTGGAGATGCCCTGGCTTTCTGCGGCCAGAAAAGCTTGCCAAGTACAGAGGCTGGGAAACAGCCAGGTGAGGCGCTGGGAGCCACAACCTCTGCTGTATTAATATAGCTGGGAGAAAAGCTGCCTTTGCTTGCTTTGCTGAACAGCAACTTGTGAGCTACCAGAGGTTTCCTTGTGACCCTTTACCAGGGGGGAAGAACAAAGGGCCCATGTTATAACTGACCACTGCACAACTAACATGTAGTACTCATGGTAAAATGCTGAGCAATGCAGGTGAAAGAGGATCTGGTCTCTAGCCTAGGGGGCTGTCCTGTGAAAGAAAAGGAACAGCCCTCTAAGGCCAGCCTTTCTGAAGCAGGCTTGCCTGTGTGAGTGACACAAATGATATGAGGTGCTGTTTATTCTGGCTTTCCCAGATGGTCAAAATCTGCTGTTTTTTATGTCTTATGTTGGCACCATTATCTGGGATCATCTTTTCCTGTGATATACAGGCTCTGATCTCTCAAGCAGTTAGTAGTTTATCTGCTACAGTAATTAGAGAAGTAGAGTTTTGTGCAATGTAACTTAATGCTTATCGATAACCACTGGCCTGGTCCTGGTGGCCTGTCCTCTCCTGAATTCAGTGGAGTCCTGCTTCACGTTAGAGTGATCGTGAGCAGGCTCAGGACAAGGCATGATGAAAGGATTTGCCTTGCATGGGTGGGTTTCCAGAGCCCCCAGTGCCTGGCTCTTGAGACTGATGTAGTTGTTAGGGGATGGTGCTCCCTGTTTGCAGAGACATTTGAGGCCGACCGAACTGGTCATGCTCTTGTGTTGAGATTGTATTGTGGTCCTGGTCTGGGCACAGCTGACCAGCACAGGACCAGTAAGGCTCTGTTGTATGCACCCTTTGCATGTACATGGGACTTTTCTATTAGGAGATCACAGAGCGCTCAGTAAGTTCAAGCATCCAGTTCGTAGCTGAAGCCCAGAACTAGTGAGGTTCAAAAGCTACTCAGAGGCAGAGCAGAGAAGGCTCTTGTCAGCTGCTTTGTCATTTCTCCTCATCGGTGTTTGCAATAAAAGCAACGTTAAAGTAACATTTACAGATGGCTGATGCTGAAGTGTAAACACCTAAAGTAGCGCGTTTGCTGTTATGCCTACCATTGACCAACTTTTTGCTATGTTTTATTCCAGGAACACCTGTGTGGTTCTTTGTGAAAATCGCTCCAATTCGAAATGAGCAGGATAAAGTGGTTTTGTTTCTTTGCACTTTCAATGACATAACGGCTTTCAAGCAGCCCATTGAGGATGATTCATGTAAAGGTTTGTCTTTTCCACTATTACATATTTATGCTGCTTCTGTTTGCTTGCCCTGGTCTTGAAAGAGATGAAGTCCTTTAAGTATCAAATCCAAAGAAGTAGATGTTAAAATAGCTTGGAGATAAGCCACCAGGTTGTTGGTTTCTTAAGTGAATTGGCTCTGGCCTGCACTGGAAAGGGGTATTGCTAATGAAACCCCCAAGGAAGCAGAGTTTACTTAGAAAATAGGTATTGCTCTTCCTTTTAAATTCATTATTAATACAAACTGTAGTCTTCAAGGAGTCGCAGTGTTGCTGCCCAGCGCTTTTGTGTCAGAGGAAACTGATGGGTCTTAGGCCCTGTAAAGATTGTTCATGGTGCTGAATGGAAACCCAGAGGAATTAACCTTGGCTGAGTCTACCAAAGATTGAATAATTTCATTCTGCCCGGCTTGATGTTATTTACCTTTATGATGGGATTCCTTATACTGAAGTTATGGACTAGTTTCCTTTACTCTATGAAGAGATTCCCATCATCTTAAGTTGAATCAGGTTGGAGCTGCGTTTTAGTGTTAACCCTTTGCTGAGCTACACCCTGGAAACCTGGAAGTGAACTCAGCTGTGACGGCAGCAGACACTTGCACTCGGGTTCAGATCCTGTCAGAAATAGACCTTTTGTCCCCATATGGAGAGTTAGAGAGACTTGTGTCTTCTGGGATGAAAAAGACGTAAGTTCCTCTGTTGTTTGCATTTTTGTAGTAGTTAATAATATTTGTAGCATTAAATTAAACAGGAAGCTCAGGGTGAAGGTGAACTGATTTACGTTTATGCTCAAAATGTTATTCTTTAAAACCATAGTTTCTCAAAGTGGAAACACCTGTTACCATGAAAAGGAAGTACAAACTCCACAAACAGACCCTCTCCCAGGCTATGGGGTGATTTTTTTTACTCTTTTTAATGCTATCTGGATGACTCTTCATTGATGGAATAAAACTAAAAAACCCTATCTTGTCCGAAAGGTTGGGTTGACAGGATCTTTTTGCTTTCTTAGTGGTGGTCCCTGTATCCTGATGAGCACTGACAGTAAGGACAAATCAGCACGATGCAGTAAAGCTGCCTCCCATCTATTTGCTGGGAGTGAAGGCCATTGCTTCCTTTGGTCAGTTGATCAGCAGGACTTCAGCAAGGGGATAGCTCTGTCTTTGCTTTCACAGAAGATTCTGAATGTGATAGTGATGTGCAGTCTTGTGAGAGGAGCTTGCCCTTCACTTTCAACCCAAGGAAACGCTGCAACTTTTATTACATATATATATACATTTTTTTTCCCAAGAGGAACTGAAACAGCATAAGTTTAGATTGGATATAAGGAAGTAATTCTTTACTGTGAGGGTGGTGATGCACTGGAAGGGGTTGCCCAAGGAAGTTGTGAATGCTCCATCGCTGGTGGTGTTCAAGGCCAGGCTGGACATAGCCTTGGGTGGCATGGTTTAGTGGGAGGTGTTCCTGCCCATGGCAGAGGGGTTGGAACTGGATGAGCTTAAGGTCCTTTCCAACCCTGACTGTTCTATGATTCTGTGTAAAAGGAAGGAAATACTAATTTAAAATATTCCTTTGGATCTTGAATTTGTCCTATTCTTACAGTGGTCATGGTAATTCTGAGCAGTTCCATTGTCTAAAGCACTAGAACTACACATAAGTGCACCAGCTTGGAGAGGAATTAAGGTGATAAGTAAAATTTCTTTTATTTCATAGAACCATGGAATGGCTTGGATTGGAAAGGACCTTAAGATCATGCAATTCCAACCCCCTGCCATGGGCAGGGACACCTCACACCGGAACATGTCACCCTGTCCAACCTGGCCTTGAACACTGCTAGGGATGGAGCATTCACCGCTTCTCTGGGCACCCTGTGCTGGTGCCTCAGCACCCTCACAGGGAAGAGCTTCTGCCTTATATGCAATCTTAAACTTGCCCTGTTTCAGTTTGAACCCACCACCTCTTGTCCTACTGCTACAGTCCCTGATGAAGAGTCCCTCTCCAGCATCGTTGTAGCCCCCTTCAGACACTGGAAGCTGCTCTGAGGTCTCCATGCAGCTTCTGTTCTCCAGGCTGAACAGCCCCAATGTTTTCAGCCTGCCTCCATGCAGGAGGTGCTGCAGCCTCTGAGCATCTTTGTGGCCTCCTCTGGACTTGGTCCAAAAGCTCTTTGTTCTTATGCTGAAGACACCAGCCCTGCGCTCAGTACTGCAAGTGGGGTCTCATGAGAGCAAAGTAGAGAGGCAGGATTACCCCCTTCAAGCTGTTGCTCACACTCTGGGGATGCAGCATGGGATGCAGGTGGGTTCTGGTCTCAGGCGCACACTGAAGCAGCTCATGTTCAGTTTCTCATTCACCAACACCCCCAAATCTTTGTCCGCAGGGCTGCTCTGAATCACTTTCTACTCAACATGCAGCTCTGCCGTCTGACTGTGGAAACTGGCTAGGTGACTACCAAAACTTGCAGACAGAGAAATACGTGTATTATTTAGAGGCCACTTATTCACATCTCTCTTCTACTCCTTCCCTAAGGGCTGTGACTTAAGTACAGAAGGGCTTATCCACTAAATGACTCTTCCAAATACTGTTTCTGAATCTCCTAAAATTAATGAAGTTGTACCAGTTTCATGGTGGTGAAAAGTTCTCTGTTGCTTTATACCCACATCAAACATGACATAAATGAAACTGCACATCCTGTTCTAATCCTTAATTTACCCCCCCCCCCCTTTCTTTCTTCCGGGAGTTACTTGCTATAGGCTAGCTTGGGGA
Source organism: Psilopsiagon aurifrons (assembly GCA_025447955.1). Taxonomy (NCBI): domain Eukaryota; kingdom Metazoa; phylum Chordata; class Aves; order Psittaciformes; family Psittacidae; genus Psilopsiagon; species Psilopsiagon aurifrons. The sequence goes on along the minus strand of JAOEHY010000341.1, from coordinate 4,989 downwards.
TTTTGTGGCATCTTAGGAGGTGATGTTGTCTCAGTTGCTTCATGGCTAGATGAGCAATTTCTTGGAAAAGAAGGGCTGATTTGTCAAAGAGTTTTACAAGCATGATCATGTCTTTCATATTAAATCCCATTGTGCAGTGGTAGACTGTAAGGGGATAAAAAAAGCAGGTAGGGAGAGCCACTGAGCTCTCAGTCTGCACTGAGCTCTAGGATCCATGGAAGGGGGGAAAAGGCATTTCTAGGAGTGAAAAAAGGAAAATTGCATGAAGTGCTGCTGCTTTTACAGACGTGAGCTGAAGAGGTTGTACTTGTTGTGCTGTGTATAACATTTTATGGGAATTCTGCAGGATGCTGTTAAAAGATAGCAATTTCCATAGGAATGTTTCTCTTGTTGTAAACCCAAATGAACTCCCAATGGGCAAACTAAAACTGTGAACTTACAGATGTATTGTTGAATCGAAACAGCCACAACCTGGTTGCTCAATCCATCAATTTTCCTTCTTTCACCTTCACTCAGCTTTAATCAGGTACTCTCTTTTACTGTGTTTAAATCCGTTTCCTGTGCATATAACCACTTAATCTGTAACAGGCTGCCTGCAAATGTGAATATTTTATTAACAGTGTGCTGTTTGCACGGTTGCAGAATGGCATAGCATAAAGTATTGAAGTTTCTGCAAAATCAATGCCTGTATGTCTACGTAGAGAAAAACATTATGTAGTACAAAAACGTGATCAATTTGAACAGCAGCTTGTGTCAGGCTAACCCTGCTTAGCTGTGGTATGTATTAGTTTTCTGTCACCTGCTGGCGATTTCGAGCGTGATTGTTCAGCTGCAAATGATGTAGTGACTCCTTGAGTGAAAAGTGTTGAGCTCTAATGACAAGGGCTTGACTTGTCCATGACACCAAATAGGCATCTTTTACCTAGAGGTGGCTCAGAGAGATAAAAGTTCCCTGTACCACTTTTCATACTTAATATTCTTTTTCATTGATAATATCAGATATTAGAATAAATGAAAGCAATCTCTCTAAAGTAATATAAAAAGTAGCCTTCTAATTGTAGTCTTTGTGAATGGATTCAGATAATTTAGAAGACGTTTATTTTAAGACTCCCACAGAGGTGAAGTAAATTTGGGTTTAAATGCAGCGGCTTTAAAAATAGTGCATTCTAAATAAAGCAACTTAAAAATAGTGTCAGCGATGTTGATGATACAGTGCTTTTAAACAGGCTCTTTCCACTCGCCCGTGTATGCTTGCCCCTTTAAAAAATCAGGCAAAAGTAGGTTTACTTGAATAGAAGTAGGCAAAATCAAGCTACAGCAGAGCTAAATTCGGCTTGTGAAGTGATAGGTCACCTTCTTAGCTGGATTTTAGAGCTTATGCTATGTTTGGAATTCATGCATTTTGTCTGTATATGCCTTTTACATATGCCAAGTATGAGATGTTTGAGGATAGTGTATAAAGTGGAGTGCATCACTTTGTGAAAACAAGAATTTGAGCAGACAAATAGAATTAGTGCCTGCACCCTGTGTAGTTAGCAACAAGTTTGCCCAGACAGCTTTTGCATGTATGAATACAGTGTGAACATACTCAGCCTCATCTATGCTGCTCTATCAAAGCTTGGAAAGTACGCATTGGCTCCTGATTTTTGCTTTTGATACTTTGTTCTTATACAAAAAGGTGATCAAATTCAACATCACTGAATGGTGGTGTTAGCCTCCCAGCTACTGTAACCTCCTGTGTTGTAGCTGCCATCAGTTCCCATCTCCTCTGCAGAAGCAGCTTTGTTTAATTTCACAGCTAAGCTGTCCTTTGCATCACAAGCAGGGCTCCACAGAAGATAACATTTTGATTGCCTCCTTCATCTGAACTCAGGGAAAACTTCAAGTGTTCCCACTCCCCCCCCCCCCCGTTCCTTTTCTCTCTTTTATTTTGTTGCGGCCTCATCTTTTGGTTCTATTTTTCGAGATGTATTTATATGAGCAGAGCCAGTGTTTGAAATATTTTGATGAAGTTCTACTCTGCTTTCATCTGGATGAAATGTTTTCTTAAAAAAGGAAACAAATGAAAGGGAAGTGGTGAGGATGTTAACAAACACCCTCTGCTATGCTTTCCCAGATGGAAAAATAAGATAGTTTTCGTCATGAGGTTTCTAAGGGAATGAGCGTTACGACCGTGGGGAGGCAGGATGGGTGGAAGCAGCGATCTTTGATGTACAAGAGAACAAAGGTGGTTTGAGTGGAGGATTTACTTGCATTTACACAGCTCTGTGTGAACCCTACACCTGTGAGCAAAGAGCTGGTTCTGTAGCAGGTGGTGGCTTCTTGGTCTAGCTCTAGGGGTTGTGTAAGTCATGGATCAGCAACTCGATAACAAGGGTTCTGTAACTGCCCCCGTTCCTGATGTTTGAATTTCTGATTTGTCATGATAGAATGGAGGGGAGTGGTAGGAAACAAATAGCTACCTACAAATAAATAACAAATTGTGATGTGGATTGAGTATCAACAGCTTACTTCAGACTACAGAAAACTGCTTTCTTCAACAAGCATTTTTACATGAAGCTTCATCCCTTTAAGAAGAGAAGTTTTGATGAGTTAAACATCATATCATAAAGGTACATTTCAGTGCCATGTTTCCCCTTGCTCAGGGATCAGCTTGTCCCCATTGTAGGCATCTTGTCTTCCTGGCTGTTTTCAGTGAGTTTCTATTCAGCTTTTTGCAGTGAAATGGTGGAAAACTAGAAAAGCAGCATGGGATGAGGAGAGCTGAAATCAGTGTTGTTAATCCTGAAGGCTCTTCATCCTTTTGAAGCTGGAGATGGTTTAGTGCCATCTCATTGCGTTGTGCCTGCATGATGTTTTCTGCAGAACTAAAAAAGACCAAACAATGATAAAAACAGGTTAGAATCAAAGACAGAGGCACAGGCAAACAGCCATGGGGCTGCCATCCAGCTTTATATTTGGTTCTTGATTCCAGTCTGTCTTCTCTGTTGTGTGAGCTCTTATCTGTATAAGAATCACCTTGGGTCATTAGATATCAGTTTAATTTATATTTTCTCTATTAATAGAGCAAAAGACTGGATGTTGGGATATATCAACTGCCTGTGTTGTAAGAGAACTCCTAACCTGTATCATCTAATCCCCATGTTGTAGAAGGGCTAGCTTCAGTATACTCTGAAACTTAGTTTCTTGTCTTGGAAAGCTCTGTCTTCTTCCTATGATCAGCTCCATGACCCTTAGAATTTAATGTGCATGTTGTGTCCTGTGGCTTAAATCTGTTATTTCACCTGTCTTCACTGAATAGATATCTGACTTGCTGTAGGCTGCGTCTGCCTTAGGCTTCTGGAAGAAAAGTAGCAGTAAATTCAACAGGTTCTGCTGTCTTTTCAAGCAGTATTGGAGAAATTATCCTTCAGTAGGATTAGTACTGGCATGCTATCTTTTTCTTCTTGTTTCTCCCATGCCGCAATCTGCAGGTCTGCTATAATGATACTTCAGAGTTCCTACGTTTTTATCTTCTTTTCACCAAAAGAAGGAGGGTGTTCCATCCTAAAAATGAGATTCATACATCTGCGATGTTTGCACAGTGATTCAGTGCCTGGCTTTAAGCATATTAGCACACAGTGGCCTGTGCATCTCCAGGCTGGTTTCTCATGTGCTGTGCCCAGTGTATGGAGAGAGTTAGGGTAGGCATTCCCAGCATGCCATTTTTGGGTCAGCACTGATTCAGAAAGCGAAGCTCAAAAGCCCTGTCTCTTGACACAGTCTCTTGCTTATAGCAAACAGATACATTATTTTCAGATCAGAGTTTGGAGTATATGGTGAGAGATCTAATGTTCTTTCATGTACCATTTATGCACCCAGAAACAAGATTTGCAACATGTAGGGCAGGGGAGGTGCTAATAGGGGATGCTGAGGATAGAGGAATGGGTTAAGCTGTACCTTGCAAAAGGAGATGACTCTTTGGAAGAGGGGGAGGTACCCAGAGATGCTCAGCATTCTTAGCCACAAATGATGCCACAGAGATGTCTGGCAAGAAAGCTCAGGTGAGGTGCTTGCTTTCTCTCCTCTCCCTGTTTATGTCTGAATATTGTGATTCTGAGAAAAGTCAATGGCTGGAAGAAAATAACACTCTGAAAATTTGTCCTCAGGTTTGGAAGCGAATTTTGACTCTTCCTAGAAGATGCCCTACCCATCAGTCTGTTTTGAGTTAGTAAAAGGGGCTGCCGGTGTTAGCTGGCGCTAAACACATGGTGTGTCTGGGGAGGAAGGCGGATTCCTTGTTCCCATGTGAAGCTCGCACTCTTGCGGACAAGCCCGGTCGGTCGGGCTGCCGGCGGCGCGGCGCTCTCTTCAGCACCATGGCCAGCGCCACAGGCGGCCGCTGCCGCCCCTCCGTGCGCCCGGCTCCCGGCGGGGGACGCGGCGGCAGCTCCGGCCCTCGGGTACCGAATGTGTGGGGAGGGTCGGGGGCACAAATCCCCTCGGACCTTCCCAGCCTGGCCAAGCGCAGGGCCCTGCTCCTGGGCGGGGCGGTCCCAAGCACCAGCACGGGCTGGGTGGAGAACGGGTTGGGAGCAGCCCCGAGGGGAAGGACTCGCGGGTGTTGGTTGACGGGAAGGCCCCCATCACACGGCCTTGTGTGTTCGAGCCTAGAACCCCCCCGTGTGCTGGGCTGCACCCCAAGAGCGGGAACAGCAGGCCACTCTGGGGAAACCACTCCTGTAGTCCTGATCCAGCTCTGGGGCAACAGCACAAGAGGGACGTGGAGCTGTTGGAGGGAGTCCAGAGGAGGCCATGAAGATGCTGCAGGGCTGGAGCAGCTCTGCCATGGAGCCAGGCTGAGAGCTGGGCTGGGGCAGCCTAGAGAAGAGAAGGCTCCTGAAGGGGAGACCTGAGAGCAGCTCCAGTGCCTGAAGGGGCTGCAGAAAACCTGGAGAGGGGCTTTGGACAAGGGATGGAGGGACAGGACAGGGGAATGGCTTTAACCTG
>JAOEHY010000338.1:0-13041 GCA_025447955.1 Psilopsiagon aurifrons | reverse complement strand
GGTAAGGTGGGAGTGAGAGAGCGGCTGTGTGGTTCTGAGTTACCAGCTGGGCTTAAACAATGACAAACCTGTAGATGTGATGTGGCAAAAATGCCCAGTTTTTTAAAGACCCTGATAATCCTGTGAATATGTATTCCAGTGTATCTACAGAGCTAGCTCCATTATACACTGCAAGTTTTCCTGCTGCAGCAGACTTCTACATGTTAGCTGTTGTGCTTCAATTAAATTTCTGGTCCTTATTGTTCTATTTAAGCTTCCTTTTTCAAAATTCTCAGTATAGATTGCAAATGAGTCACTGTGAAGAGTATTCATGTTTCAGAGTCAGTGTTTATGTCCAATATCTACATTTTAAATTATTTGCCGTTAATTTCTGAATGACATTCCATTTTCAAAAACTAAAACATATTACAAATCATAAATTATTCCTGACAGAATATAAAGTAGTACAATAGCAAGACTTTAGTTGCCAAGGAACCAGTGCAGATCATCCACTAAACATAAAAAAGAGCCTATATGCAAATCAGAAAATGCCTAGATTAAATTAAAGGAGTCAATGATTCTTTATTCACATGTGAGTGTCAGACCAAGAACAGCATCCAACAGGGATGGAATGTCATCTACCAGAGATTCAGATCATCTACTTCTCTATTTAAATGTGTTTTGTGCATTTTACTGTGATATATATTTGCTTATGGTGGGTACTTTTACTTAATTTTGTCTATAAAATTTGTATTATTTTTGGAGAAAAATAGAGTAGATGACACTGGATTTTGATGCTGCTGACATACACATCATATAATCCAATTTTGTAATTCTGGCCTGTGTCTGGTGACTGAGTGTGGGAAATAAGTAAATCTCTAGACTTAATATTATACAGAGATATTTCATGAAGCACAGTATTTATTTAACTTCGAAACAATGGGACAGTAAATCTCATTAGTGCATCTGAATATATTGAGGTAAGTCAGGTTGAATTCAGGATAAAAAAGAACTGTTCCTGTTCTACTGCCAGCATATTTAGTGATCCTACACATGCAGAGTGACCGACTCTGACCTGACACTTCCCATTTATATGTGAATTTACTTGATAATTATTAATACTGAACTCTGCAGCAGTGAGGTTTCCTTTTTCATTAGATGGGATTTTATTCTCACCAAAACTTACAAGATTAAGTTTTGACAATTTTCTTTCTTACTTCTAGATTTGATAAGACATCTGTATTATTGCTAGTATTTCACTTACTGACGACATGTACTTACACAGTACTTGTAAGCTCACCTGCCAGTCATTCCATGAAACTTCATAGCAAGAAACAAGGAAAGCAACAAGCAGCAGATGTCTAAAAGCCCAGAGATTCAGAAAAACCTAAATTGGCAGAGATTTTGACATTCACTGGCTATCTATTTTATAAATATTCATTGGATACCTGATACATTCTCCAGACGTTAAACTGTCTGCTATTCAGTTTTGTATTTTTTGCCTAAATAAGATTTAAATCTGTTAGGGTTATGGTATTAACAAAAATAACCCAGATGGGAGTGACATCTCTGTTACTAAAATGGTTAATATTTACCTGTTTCCTTGTGTGAAAATACTCTGAATGACTGGATAGATGCTAGCAATAGGAAACTATTTTCATTAAAACAGGCAGGCTATGCAAGCGTACAATGTTACAGAAGATGAAAAAAGAAAATGAGCTTTTGGTCTGTGGCCCTGTAATTTCCCCTAATCGAAGGTAAAAAATGGCCAGACTGCTCTTTTATACTACTGCTTAGAATGAAAGTTAGAATGTTAATACTGTAGAATAATAATACCGTTAGAATGAAATATATCTATGTGCACAGTGAAGTGTTACTCCAGCAAGATCAGACCAACCATGCTTTGACATCCACACAGTGCCATGGTGCTGGAAGTAGTGTTTGCAAATTTTCCTTGGGTGTAATACCATGCTGATACAACTGCTTTGTTCCCATTTCCCAGAACCAGCTTGCCTGAAACTGATAAAGTCTCTGGACTGCACACATTTCTGCAGTGTTGTAGCTAAGACTATGCCACCAGAGATATCCTGGCAGTGATTGCTGGAGTCTCAAGGTACAAATGAAAGCCTAACACACATTTTTTACATTGGTTGTTTCCTCCTTTAAAAACTGTAAGTCTTAAATGTTAAATAAAAGTCCCTGTTTTTTCCAAATTTTTCAAGGCAAATGCTAAAATTGTTTGAAATTTACTGCAAGAGTAAGTCCAGAAAAGAAGAAAGGCAAAACATGAAATGGTTAATCATTTTTGTTTGTATTTCTTGCCAAGCCAGACACCATTATCATATAGTACACTTTAATATTCTAATAAAAGAACCTCAAAGAATAAATATTACTGTGCATTCTTCTCTAGCAGGTCAGTGCTGCCAGACATGAGTTTGTGCGTACAGTCATTGACCTTTCAGGCTGGTTTTGCTCAGCTTGTCTATGGAACCCATCCTTTCCTGTAGCAGAAGAGAGAAGGTGATTCAACGAAGGAACCCGCACAGCTTCTCTGCCTGGCTTTGGTGGTATTACCTCACTTCAAAGGAAACATGTTTTTTTTGAGGTATGTGAGCCAGCTATTTCCCAAATATTTGGAACTCTAAACCTGTTGCACGCAAAGTTACCTGAAAACAAAACAACCCAAAAAGTAGTCTAATTGGAGTGTGTCAGTTTCTCCAAAATTAGTATAAAACTTCTATGAAGAAAGGCAAAGAAATGTGCAGGTGCATAAGAAGAAAAGGTCCCTTTTCTGTGTCTCAACAGCAATGTCAGAAACTCCCCAGTACTGATGGTTCTTCACAAAATTCAGATGATGCATGATAACAGTCAAGCTGGCTGAGTGAGTGGAAGATGGCAATGGATTTGCAATACAAGTAATCCAACAAGCACAAAGGTGGATTAAAGGGAAATGCTACAGTGTGCCCTACGAGCAATTCTACAGCTCCATTAGCAGTTATAAGATACAGAAAAGCTCCTTGCCTTGTCAGGGTGGAAACACAGCCACTCTAGACATCTGTCAAGGTCCTCTATATTTGGTGTTTTCAATGACTTAAGGTCTCCTGCACTGAATTATATTTATACACATGATCTTTTGGATCCATTTGTTTGAATAATGTCCTGGCATTGGTGATGGCCTTTCTTTTTTACAGGGAATGACATCATGGTTTTGTTGTTCTGCAAAATGACAGTAATGCAAATAGACCATTCATCTCCTTTCCCAGTGAAATTTATTCTTTTATCCACTGTACAGTGCTGAAGGATGAAGCAGGATGAAAAGGTACAAAAGAGACACAAGGTCTGTTTCTATCTCTGTCAGTCTTTCTGCACCACCCAGGTTACATATTAAAATCCTCAACAACATCTCATGGAATTTAGGGTCCATTTTGCTGTTTCCAGACGAGCAAGGTATCTCAAGATCTGAAGTTGAATTTGTACTTTAAAGAAACTTAGGGATTCAGTTCTGCAAGTTTTACTCTTTTCCCATTTGAAAATGGGAGATACTACTTTTCCAAAAGCAATAACTGATTAAACATTAAGGAACAGAAATGGCAAGTGACAAATCAGAAGTCTTTTTTCTAATATACATGCTTCTATATGATTAATCCCTCTGATCCAATGGCTACTCCTCAACAGGATAATTACTCCTGTTTCAGTTCACTTAGGCTTTTTTCTAGAAAGGGCATTAAACAGGAGCACTTGTAAACAACAATCTTAGCCAGATTTGTTTAATGAAAAAGACTGTTTTTTACGTTGGAATGAAACACAGAACTTAAAATGAGAATTCATATTTAAAGACACTAAATATAATGATGATACTTTCAGCAGTGTCTCCTTAGCTAATCTTTTTGTCAAGAGGGTCTAATTCTGCTAATCATTTTACTCTCAAGGTGAGTTTGCAGAAATAATGCTTAACTTGCACTTGATCTTTTGAGTGTGTTACAGCTTTGGAGCCTTGCAACAGAATAAGAATGGAGGAAGTCTAGAAAATATGTCTGACATCATACCATTTACAGAAGCTTATGTACAGTATTTACCAAAGTTATGGCTGGTTTTGCATGGCTTTTTTTAAAGATCAAAAGACATTTAAAACATTCCATGCGCTCAAAAAAATAATAATAAAACTGCAGTCTGCTAATTTAACTTAAATATAATACTTTTCAGCATAGTCATTTCACAGCTTTTTTGATTGCACATTCCGCCTCATATGAATTTGTCAGGTGAATGTAATTCTCTTGGCTACCATTTATGCTAGTTATCAAATTAGTGCATGCTGTTTTGCATGCAGGTTTTCTCAGTGCCAGTACATGTTTTCGACTCCAATTTTGTGTTTGAGAATTTTTAACAATGTTGCCAGAGCTCTCTATATAATATTTAATCACTGAAAATATCAAAATAAAATTGATTTTCCATTGGGCTGTTATTAGCATTTATGCTCCTGAGCTAAAGGGAGATGCTATGGGACATATTTTCACAGTGAGCTAGATGGTATTTTAATTTTGTAGTCACACTGTGTATAATTGGAGACAGGTGGCTAAAGCCTCACATTCTATTTCAAAAATGTAATATTCCCTCAATTCAGATACGCCTAATAAAGTCTTAAATTCATCCTGTTATATTTTGCCAGCTGAACATTGCAAAATAGAAGGCAACATACGGTGTAAAGCCTAAGAATTCATTTAGCAAAGCCCACACGGATTTCAGGTATTTCAGGATCATACATTGCATAGTTACAGTATTATGTACCATAGATTTTAAGCCAGAAAATATTACAGTGGCCATCTCTTCTGACCCCAGCTTTTTCCTGGCCACAGCATTTTAGCCATTTTTGCAGTGGAGAGGTGATTACTTCATCTTGCAGAAGGAAAGCTGATTCTGCGAGGGATGGCATTTTGCTCAGAGACTTTTGGTTTATATTTTGTAAAGTAGATAATTAAGAATGAAGCATGTATAAGACTATACATAAAAAGAATATGAAACTTGCAAACTCCAGTATTTTAAACACAAGAAGAAGAATACTGTTAGGCAGATTACTATATATCCCAAGTCTGAATGATTTTGAATTGATAATGATTTTGCATTGATTTGTCAGATGCATCTAGCGTTGCTCCCTCACAGACAGCATGAGTTAATTATCTGGTCTAGGAAGGCTGCCCTGGTTTCAGCTGGGATAGAGTTAATTTTCTTCCTAGCAGCTAGTGTAGTGATGAGTTTTGGCTTTGGTCTGGGAACAATGTTGGTAATGCGCTGATGTTCTAGTTGTTGCTCAGTAGTACCTGCCCTGATCAAGGACTTTTTATTCTCTCACGCTCTGTCAGTGAGGAGGGGAACAAGAAACCAGGAGGGAGCGGAGACAGAACACCTGACCCAAACTAGTAAAATGTTTGGAAAAAGTATGCTGTCGTCCTGGGAATTCCAGAGAGACACAAATCACTGCAACATGCTGGGGCTTGACCCATGCCTGAAGAGCCCAGTCCAATACTACTCAGTACCCTGAAGTTGAAAAGAAGGTCTCTGAACCTGATGACAAAGTGACAGGCACTGCAGCTGAACCAGAGAAACAACCTGTGCAGATATCAGTCTCCCCTGTACACAAGAGATGAACACAAAAGAAAGCTTGTTTAGTCAAGGAGCATGAAACAGGGCTGCAACAAAGGCCTTAACTAAAAATGCCTTAAGATCAGACATCTGGGTGAAGAATGCTTCATGTCCGTGGAGCAGAAAGAAATATTTTGAGGCAACATTTGCCTGTCTTTCGATTCTGTAACTGGAATCTTTTGAAATGACTTAACAAGGGAGACCATGTCCTGTACATTGTTGTTAGTTAGACTAATGCCATCTGTTTCTCATAGAAGCAGGGAGGTACAAAGCCAGACTCATATAACTTAAATCTCAAACATGTGAAAAATTATTTGCATTTCAAATTCCAGCATATTCGTTTTCAAAGACCTGCTTTCAATAGCCCAGCTGCCTGTACTAGACATATCCAGTAATGGCATTTATTTACCCAAGTCTGCTGAGACCTCTTTTAGAAGGAGATTGCAAAAAACATTAGCAAACTCACATACAATTGAGGTGGCTGCAAAATGCACTGTAGGTATCTAATTTTAAAGGAACATAAATATATCACTGCCAACTTTTATATTATAAACTATGATTTAAAGCACTTATCCTGAAGAAAAATAGCTAGGCTGAATTCCTTCTTCAGCCTTAAAGGGTTTAAAGTCCAGAATACTTCAGTCACTGGTAACAGTCCTAGCCAAAAGCCTGTTGTTTGGGTCAGGAGAGGACACTGGCAGAGCCATTTAGACAGGATTATAGCCCAAAGCTCATGAAAAAAGTCTGCAACAAGGTATAAGGTGTGCCTGAAGTCTCAGTTCTGGTTTTAGAGGGTCTGCAGTATGAATAGGGGATAAGGTTGTCCAAGAACAGCTGGTTAGTTCACAGCTGCCTTAGTGCAGCCTTCATATCCCACAGTGCAGCAAAACATTATTTCTTTTTTTTTTTTTTTTTCCCTGTGAGACACAAAGGAGTCATTATTTTTGCTGTAAAACTGACTGGTTTTAGTGGGGGGGTGGGGGGGGAGGCAGGAAAACCCTCTCTGATTTTCCATTCTGGAATGACCTGAGGGAAGCCTACCCTTTAAAGCGACAGAGATGTGTATTTCAGTTTCCTCAGGGCTAATGGAGATATTACCTTCATTATCACCATTTTTCTTTTCAAACAAATGCTCTAAGAAATAATTAGTATATATTTAAATAAGACAACAAGCACTTCTTAAAACTTTCTAGTCCTTAGATCTCATTACTATATAACAGAAGAGAACAAATTTCAGTTTCTCGCTACTTCCCAGGTTTTTTAATGGATGGAACAACTTTTTGAGACAACTCAGCTTAATGAAAAGGGACCCTGTAGTCACATCTGTATTAGAACACAAGACATACTGCTGAATTTCTGGCAAGAACTGTGGCTCATGTGAACTTGTGTGCTTCCAGACAATGGTCTGTCACAGCTCAGTGATGAGGATGGACCATGGAGCATTCAAAAAAAGCAGAAAGGATGCAGTTATCCTGTTTTGATAGGAAAGGAACAAGCATAGCTGCCTGAACTCAAGGCACTCTGTGCTGGCTAGATAAAAGCATAGGGGTACTCCCTGTCCTGTTTTCTTGCTATGGAAATGCAGATGGGAGCCTACTTCTGTGTAACAGTTTTCTTTCAAGGAGGTTAACATTCAGAATTACAGATATGTAATTTTTATTAACCTATGTCCTTTTGTACATATAGCACAAGTCCAGCCCAGTGAGCAGGTAGGTTCCACAAAGAGAGGTTGATCTTGCATCATGCCTGTATAAGACCTTGTGCCTCAGCGTATTATAATGTTGACAAAAATCCTTGATCAAGTCCTTTTATTCTGAGAAATGGTGATTAGTACCAATTATCTGAACTTGGTGGATTCATGCACTGATTAAAGCATCACACAGTATATCTCTAATGAAAGCCTGCTTCAGCAAATTGATTAAAGCAATCTTTTCAAGCTTCCTAAGGATTTACAATGAACAATCACGCACTAAACAATTAGTTTTAACCCTCACTGGAAGCTCTTTTATGTAAAACCTCACTTACTGGCAGCAAGTAATCTATGCAGTAACAAACACATAGATGGTTCTTTACTAAATTTGTTTCAAGGCTGTTTGTGTATATTCAATTTATCAGTTCCATAAGGACTCAACAGTTTCATAATATATGCACACAAACAAGGTCATATGATGTTTGGCTTCAGAGACGTCAAAATCAAGACTAAGTAGCTGCTAATGTTTTCTTTTTTAATGAAAAATGCCTAATACTTATTTTCTTTTGTTTTTAATTATGAAATCAAAGAGAACACTTAAAATTTGCTTTGATGTGGAAAAACTCCCTGTGGATTTTTTTTCCCAAACAAAACATGACCTTGACAGTCTTTGGAGCTGTAGAACAGTCTGTAGCTAGTCTGCCAGTCACCAAGTACTTCACATAGAGAGCTGCTAGAAGGTCTACCTATATATTTCTGTGTTACCTGAGGGGCGCTGGTGTCCTGCACTTGGATAACACACAGACACTGAGTCACACATTTGATCTTGTTTAAAAAAGGAATTCTGCTCCCACTGATTTGTATTGTTTAATTTAGATAGCATATTTTGAATTAAAATTTGCATCACTGAGATATGTAAAAAATAAACCAATATGTCATTTATTTCATCTCCAAAAACCATAAATATGGGTTTGAAAGCTAAACAAGAGGAGGAAATTTGTTACACTTGTTTTCTTGTCAAATATTGAATAAACATATTCCATCAAAACACATTTCCATTTGAAATCTGGCATGACTGTATTTTGATTAAAGAAATGCTGCACCAAATAAATGCTTATTTAGATCTCAGCATCTAGCTTGTTCAGATGCTCAGATCTAGTTAAAAATGTGGGTATATAAACAGCCCATGTTCCTTGAAACACATCAATCATAAAATAAAATCAGTTCAGTATATCCCATTAATAATAGAAAGGTTATAGAAAGCTGATTTTTCTTCACCTTTTCTATTCTATACCACTTAAAGATCAGGAGGGATATATTTTTTTTTCTTTTTGAAATAAAAAAAAATAAGGAGACTTGTCAGCTCAAATCTTATACTTAGGAAAACTTTTGCCACAGTACACAGATGTACTGCAGCAAACACAGTTAAAATTCTATCTACATTCTGAGCTTTATTGGGTTATATTTTAAAATTCTAAACCACTGATGTTGTCTTCAATCTAACAATACATGTGAGGATATAAATCCAAAATAAAATCCTCTTGTGAACCTAGGTTCTAAATTCCTATTCCCCCCCAAGAATGTACATAGGTTCCTCCTCATAAAATATATTTATAATCTTGACCATGTCCTTATTATGACCTTAGTGTATTTCATTTAAGGTTCTTAAGAAATTCAGTTACCCCTGATTCATATATGCTAATTTTGTAGTGCTACAGAATACATAGGATGCAACGCTGTTGCTACCTCACCCAAATTAGGAATATAAAGTAAAAGGAATTTATGATGGGTGTGACTAACAGAACTCAGAGCTCATTATTGTCAGTTATGGGTTTTTAATCATACATAAGTTCTCATTCAAAAAGCTTCAAATTCCAATTCAGTTTTGATAAACCATTACCCCAACTATATTTTGTGATGCTTGCAGATTTTAAAACAGGCTTTGCAAACAATCTTTTCTGCATAAATGTTCTTGACATCTGTGTTATATACATGCGACATAGCATCTAACACTGTTAGGAATGATTTTATCTAAAGAGGCTTTATTATGTTTACACTTATTAAAAATTTTCAGTCAGTGTTGCTATGTTAAGAGGCTTAATTTTGTGTATGCTCATTAGAATTTCTCCAATTACTAACAGTTTATAAATTCTATTATTATTTTTCATCTAGAGGTCTGCCTCATCAAGGTCAAAGCCCTAACAGAGTCATAATGTTTAGCCAGCTCTCCAAAGGTGTCACTAGATGATCATTTGGGCAAGTTTTGTAGTCCAGAAGGAACCATAGCCAGTTTTTTTACCCTGCAGCTTTTCTCATAAGTGCAAATAATACTGTTCTAATGCTAATATTGCTTAAATATTAATAGCTTCTATGGATAATATTTGAATCTTTAACACTAATAAACCACAAATGAACAGAATATTACACTGCACACAATGCTGTTAAACATCCTGCAAATTTCTGAATAATTGCAGATTCTTTTTATGGTGTTTCTTAATTGTACTCAGGTCATAGCTTTCACTTAAAAGTATGAAACCAGAGCATTCTGTAACAGCTTCATTATGTGCCACCTCTTCAGTAATCTCATTCTCACTCCCACTTGTGATGTGATAGTACCCATGCACTTAAAAAACTGTTAAGGAGCAGCAAAATCAGAGAGATGGCTTCATTTTAATACCTGGGAAAAAGGCAGGGAGTTATGCATCCATTAACTTTCCTCAGGATAGCAATGATTATCCTGTCCTCATTTTGGGGGCAGCTATGCTGACTACAAGGACAGCAGTATTAACAGTGTACTTTAATTTGCAGTAGCTGAGAAAGAAAAGTAGAAAAGAAGAAAGTTTTACAATCTGTCAAAATTTTAATTTTCTATGTTCTGAATACCTTTAGCCAGAACCAGCATTGTTGCAGTGAAACACTGGGAAGAAACTCCAGGGTCATGTATTTATTTGTTAGGAGGAGATGCTTGGAAACCTAGTTGTCATAGACAAAAACCTGGGGGTCCAAAATAATATTGTTCAGGTTTCTTTTCAGTTCTTTGATTTGTATTAAAGCCTCTTTCTTTGCCAAGTACCAAAATTCCTGATAATCAGAATTCTCATCTCTCTGATGGATATTAATAACAATTACATAATATTATTAAAAATTGTCACATCTGGAGATATCTCAGGGAATAAAAGCCTCAACTGTTTCCTGTAGAAATGGTTTCTCTGCTGAAATAACTAAGCAGTTCTACAGTACAAGTAATATAAATTGAGTTTCATATCAAACAAACACCCAGAACTAAGAGCAAATTAGCTGTGATCCCTCGATGAAGTAGTTTCAGCTTAAAGTACAAGACAATGCACATTTTTACCATCTTTTTCTGCATTCAAAGTTTTTAAGGAAATCCATGCATTATTTTCATAGAATCATAGAATAGTTAAGGTTGAAACGGACCCTAAGATCACCCAGTTCCAACCCTCCCACTAAACCATGCCATCCAAGGCTCCTTCCAACCTGGCCTTGAACACTGCCAGAGATGGAGCATTCACAACTTCCCTGGGCAACCCATTCCAGTGCCTCACCACCTTTATAGTAAAGAATTTCTTCCTTATATCCAATCTAAACTTCCCCTGTTTAAGTTTGAACTCGTTACCCCTTGTCCTATCACTATAGTCCCTAAAGAAGAGTCACTCCTCAGCACCCTTATAGTCCCCCTATACAGAATAATTATACTGGCAAAGATTAAGCCCTCAGTGAATGTAATCAAATTATCCAGAAAAAGGTGGAATTGCAACTGGCCTTTCAATAGTGAAATACACTGGAATTTGTGTTAATCTTGTATCACATATGAGAAACATCCCTCTCCCTAGATTGGCCTAAGAATTGAATGAAAATGAAAAGTAAAAGCTGTAGATTAGTTACTACATGTCCAATGATAGAATTCTTTGGGGTATGTCTACTGCAGTAGAACATCAAAGCTCACACAGGGTACTACTTACAGTGACTTATTCAACAGATTTTAGTAAAATACATGGTCAGAAGATGAACTTATGTCAATGGGGTCACAGACTGTTCAGGCTGAGTTCTCAAAGCTGGATATTTTCACAAAACAGAGGAAAAAATATAGTCTTTGCATTTAGTTTGCAAGCTACAGATTTAGTGTCATAGTATGTCCAGATAGCCTTTTTCTTTAGGATCTGAGCAATTATCTTCAAGATGCAACAAATGCAAAAACTATATACTAAAAAGTTAAATAAATTTTGAATAAAAAAGAAAGAGCTCCAGTCAAGGAAACTCAAAGAAAGAAAATTGGTCAGAACTAGTTCTACAGTCTCTGAATAAAGTACAATTTACCTTAAATTACCCAAAAATAATTTCATGATGGTAAAAAGCAATTCTGCTGTGACTTCAGTGCAATCTGCACTCCCTAGGCATCTAGTTCTAGTTTTCTCTAATTAAAGCAACGTGTTTTCTTAATTATATTTCATATAACTATTTAAAAGAGTGTACCTCTTGCACGGTGATGCAAACTATATGCTTGGTGTAAGTGTATATAGCACATGCTAACAAAAGATTCAAGCATTAAACCAAAATTTCCTTACTAAATTCTAAAGCAAAGCAGAAAAAAGATATTATCTCATTACTGAAAATGCTAATATATGGATGCAATAATATAATCTACGTCCAAAACCTATAATTAAGCCATATCCACAGCTATGTTTCAGAGCTGAATTTTTACTATATAAAGGAATATTGCTATAGCAGTATAAAGAGTACTAAAGCTAAAACAAGAGACCAACAACAATTAGATCAGATTTTCATTGCCTACACTCATAGGAAGTTACAGATTCCCCCACTGGGCTCTTCATTTACACAACAGGAAAATCCTTTCCAAATTAAAGGATCAAAAGAAGTTTTCAGTCACAGATCATAGAATACCAGGAGGGAAGGGACCTGGGGGATCATCCGGTGCAGCCTTTCAAGGCAAAGCATGACCTAGACTAGATGTCTCAGCATCCTGTCCAGCCACATCTTAAAAGTGTCCAGCATTGTGAGTCCACCACTTCCCTGGATAGAATATTCCAATGGCTGATTGTTCTCATCACAAAAAATTTTCCACTTGTGTCTGGTTGGAAACTCCCCAGAAGTAGTTTGTGCCCATGACCCCTATTTTTTTTCACATGACTCCTTGTAAAAACAGAGTCTCCCTCTTCTTTGTAGCCACCTATTAAATACTGGAACATAGTGATAAGGTCTTCTCTGAGCCTTCCTTTTCTAAGCTGAACAAAGTTCACAGTCTTTCCTCTTACTTCAGGCTTACCAGCCCCTTGGTTATCTCTGTGGCTCTTCTCTAGATCCTCTCCATCCTATGAGGATTTTTTTGCATAGCATGGACCAAAACTGAGGTGTGATCTGACAAGTGCTGAGTAGAATAATGGTATCTTTATCCCTGTTGGTGATGTCCTTGTTGATGTAACCCATCATCCTGTTGTCTTTCTCTTCTGCAACAGCACACTATTCACTCTGTCATGGGTTTGGCAGTAGCAGTCATTTTTCTCCTTCTTGGTAGCTGGTGCAGCACTGTGGTTTTGACTTGTGGCCTGAGAACAGCTCTGATAACACCAATGGTTTTAGTTATGGCTTAGTGATGTTTGGTCTGGCCAAGGACTTTTGGAGCCTCATGCTCTACCAGGGAGGAGGGGGAGCCGGGAGGAAGCAGAGACAGGACACCTGACCCAAACTGACCAAAG
>JAOEHY010000334.1:0-12133 GCA_025447955.1 Psilopsiagon aurifrons | reverse complement strand
CTCCGCGGCGCCATGTTGCGTGCCGGGCACCGGGCGGGGGGCGGCCGCGGCATCCGCTCCCGCGGGCCAACCCCCGGGTGGCGGTTCTTACCCCCTCAGCCGATCGGCGCTGGGAGCGCATCGGTAACTCCCAGAGCAGAGCTTCGCGAAGGTGTAGGGTGTGTGAGTGGGGGCAGGTGTACCCCTGGAAACAAGGAAATACCATTTTTAGTGGAAAAAAGAAGCGGCAGGCTTGTGCTTGGCAAATGCAATGATACCCGGCTAGAGGTGAGACAGCTGCATTTACACTCCCTAAATGCCACCTGCTGTATCCCAGCACTCCTCAGGCTGTAACACTGAGAGTGGTAAATACCCAAGCAGGGTTGGACCCACCTGGAAGAATGGGTGGGTTTTCACACTGGACATAAGACTCACCACAACATGCGATGCGGGTGGGTCAAACACCTGCAGAATGGTCTGGGTTGGAAGGGACCGTAAAGATCATCTACTTCCATGGGGATGGACACCTTCCACTAGACCAAGCTGCTCGAAGCCCAATTCAACCTGTCATGCTGCATGGCTGATGAACGTCAGTGAATCCCGCTAGTCGTGGGCTAATGGAGGATACTTGACACCAGCACAGTGTTTCAGGCAGCAGTGTTCTGATAAGTCTCACGAGTTCAGTAGCCAGCATGGACAGAAGGAAATGGGATGTTATCAAATGCAGAAAACAAATGAGTAAAAGAACTAGTCCTGGAAACTTCCCTACTTTTATCTGCTTTCAGTACTATAGGGTAAAGCTGAGAGTAAATCCCTAGGCAAATCTTGAGATGCATGAGTAGGGAATCACAGCAACACCCCAGGCAGTTAAGCTTAAAATTACACACCCATGGGAAGATCCTTCTGTTTAAAGTCTTCCAAATAAGTAGATTTTGTCTGTTCTGTCAAGGTAGGCTTTTGCTATTACAGGGGAAGAAGCTGCTCATTGTTAAAGCAAAACATTTAACATGGGATGGTACAAGGAGGTCAAAGAAGAACTACTACAATAATGAAACAGCCAGTCTCATTTTCCTGTAATGAAAACACATTTAGTAATCCTATTGAAGTACCCAAGTCTACTTTAAAATTTACTGCACCATTTATAATGGCAAATCTATCTGAAAGAGATTATGTTTCCTATGCATTCTAGAACCTTTTTCAGTATTTCATCCCCCTGGCTTCACAGCTGTGCTCCTGGTAATAGCAGAACATTCATGAACTGAGCACAATAGAAAGGATCAATAAGATGAACAGGAATATAGCATCTTAAATTAAAAATATTTATAGGTTGAGAGACTCATATTGACATTCACCAGCCTAAAGAACAGGAAAAAGAAAATCCAGTTATGAGTACTAAAGTAGTACACAAGAAGCAGCAGCAACTAGACAAAGATGCAGTAATTCAGAGCAAAACACCTAGAAATTTTACGTGAGTACTTAATAACTCAAATGTACTGGTACCCACGTTTTTCCATTTGTCTTAAAATTGGACATGATTTAATCTTCTGTTTAAAAAAGCAATGGTTTTATAAGCTAAAACTTTCAGTTTATATTTTTAGATCCAGAACTACAATGAAGCTCCAGAAAAGCCTCCAAATAGTTCTAATGCCCTGTAATAGAAACATGTAATCACAATCAGTTCCAGAAGGACTGAAAACCTACTGAGACATCCAAAGGTGATTCATCAAATTCCAGCATTTGCAAATCAGGGTGCTTCCCTCTTCAACAAAGCACATCATCCAGCAGGAGGGAAAGCTTCTATACTTTGACAGCATACTGGAGCAGAACTCTCCCTGGAATTTTCACTTTATTTGCTGGATAGATGTGAGACAACTATCAGGTTACCCAAGATTATTAATGAATAGGCTATTAATATATTTCCCTGACAGGCCAGCATGATACTCATAAATTCATGTTCCTCTGTTGAGAAGTACAAAAGCATTGCATTGTGGTTTTTGCTATGCGGTTGAAATTATGATTAACATTTAGTTACATAGTCTACATAATGGATTGCAGTATAGTAAGCAGAGTCATAAATATGAAGTGTTGGAAAACTTAATAAGGAATTTCATATACATCCTAAATGGAGAGCTGCTCAATACACTCAGACATCTTGGAAACAGTTCCAAGTGGATGTGCTGCTTGCATAGGCTCAGCCAGTCTCATCAATACACAGATCTCTTGGTTTAGAGCAATCCATTGTGTTAACTTCCAAGTACAATGAAATAGTTCCTGCAGTCATGGCCTTCAGGAATAGATACAGAACACTTAACTGCCTCTGTACTTACGATACAAACATCTCATGAAATAGCATTTATAACAGAGGAAAAAATAGGCCTTTCTATATTATCAGCTTATACCAAAACCGTTTCATCATCATCTTGGTGCTTCTATGTGTGAGCTATATCTGCCTATTTATTTTTGTCACAGTCCACTTGACTTTGCAGCAAGGAGTGACTGCCCACAGGAGGCTCCATTGGCAAGTAACCCCCTGCGCCCGACTTTCCTCAGTACAGCACAGGTCTGCAGACCCTGCTTTGGAACTGACAGTGCTGATGAGAAGCTGATGGTTTCTTCCCCTGCTTTCTTCTGTGTTACAGATTTTTACTTAAAGGTTAGTCCATGTAGGATCCCACCTCTTGTTTCTCATTGCAGAGGAAGGCGGGAAAGAGGTGAGTATGAAATAAGCAAGGCTACCATCTAGTGGTGCAACTGTACCTTCATTTTTCCGAGGAACCTACACCATCAAATAGCATTTTGCTGAATATATTGATCATAAACCCAAGCTTAACATAGAAATTTAATTAAGAAAATTCAGTTATAGCAGAATGGTACTCTTTTTTTTTAACTGCTCTAGATTTTCACACAGCTCGCTGTGACATTAAGTCTCCATCTTAAAATACTAAAGCAAGTAACATTCCAGAAGGTACAAAAAACACCACACTCATTACACACACAGCTAGATTTAAGAATTAGACTTGTAACATGTAATTTTTCATTACAGGCTCGAACATGCTGAGAGCGTTCAGTCTATCTGACACACTGCTTCGCAGGACCTGCATGAAGACATGTACTGCTCCTATTATTTTGAGTTCCGGTCTCATTAGTGCTCCCTGGGCAAGCATATTGTAAAAGAGTAATTCTGACATGGAGGAACTTCCCTGTGTTATTTATGGAGAAGCAATAACCATGAGACATTAGTCTCAGATAAGATTACTCCAGTAGTTTAATTAAGCCAGAAACTAAACCAAGGCCTCCTGTTATACTCATGGAGACATCTTCTGTCCACTGCATTGGCTGTATCAGGCATGTTACCACTACATTAATGAAAGCCATATGGGAACAAGTGCTATCTGGAGCAATTTTCAGATCAACAGTTTGCTGATTTCTTGACATGCCAAGCAAGGTGAAGTGGTAATTTCCAGGTTTCTTTCTAGCTCTCCAGGAATGCAAAGTCTTGCATCCAGGAATGGTTGTAAAGCAAGTTATAAATGAACTCTTAGCCATCCAAATAGATGTAATTCTCTGCTCTCTCCTTTCCTTGCTTGTTATACAGCAGTATATTGAGATTTCTACAGGTGGGGTGAAGGAAAGGTGGCCTGGCCTGGCCCCCAGGCATATAAGCCTCTTGATTACATCATGTACTTATCCAGACAGTGGCAGCTCCATTTATTTTTTCATTATTACAGGCAAGTTCAGGGGGAGGTGAGCAGGGTGAATGTGACAGCTTAAAAATCATCGCAGTATTTGAGATAGGAGAACATACCAACTGACCACTGCAGGAAAACAGTCCATTTTGGACTTCCTTCTAGTTGGAGAGGCAGCACAAGAGAAAGCTGCTGTTTGAAAGAAAAAGTTGCCCTTAACGCAGTTTCTAAACGCTACAGCAGCTGGCTTAGGCACACTGCTACAAGGCAGTAGGTGCTTTCAGAACTGACTTTTCAGCAAACTCTGTTTAATAGTGAATATGGACAGAAATGATCAAAAGTTGCAACAGAGCAAGGCCTGTAATTACAGGTAGTCAAATAAAGAGAATAGCTCACATTTGCACAGCTATCATATAGCTAAAGATTCTTGCCTTTGCTGCTTAAAATGGGAAGTATAAGCCTGCTTTCTGATGGGCACTGAAACGCAAGATCACCAGTATTTTTCTACTGCTGAGAATTAGGAACAGAACAGAGATTTTGCAATGCCTCTTGCCCTTGAGGCTACAAATATTTTGAGAAGGCAGTGTTCAAAAGTACAAAATAAAGCACAGCTTAGAAGTTTTAGGCCAACAGCTCTCCATTGCTGGCAGTTGCTGTGTTTCAGCCCTGGTGCTGTCAAACCTTGGAGCTTTTCTTGGAAGTGCTGCACTGCCAGTTCTGCTTCCTGACAGGTGACTGAGGATGGTGCAGCAGTACAGCTCCCTGTGAGGCAGTCAGGAAACCACGTCTCAAACCAGAATGGCTAACCCTCTCATATGCCATACATACATATATATACATTCACATGCACCAATACATATTAACTCAGAGGTGTAGAAAGCTAAGATAAAGTTAGAATCACTAGGTTTACTAGCAACATAAAGCCAGTGCTTTGTCTCTGAAACAAAAGTCTGGTGTCTAATGTCCTAAATACAGCTAGAAAAGCCCAGGCTGCAAATGCATTCAATGGGAATTTTGCCCCAGGTGTATAAACATACATGGGAAAGAGCAGCATGTTTTGTATTTATATTTGTAGCAGCAGAATGTGATATGGTCCCATTGTTTTTCTGATTCATAGTGTGGTTCCTCTCACCATCTAAATATTTTTCCTTACTGAGACAGGGATTTGTATCAGTGTGCTATCAGCTTTGTGTAAGCGAAACACCTCCACTAAAACAAAGCTTGAGGGCCAAATGATGGTGTTCTTAATACCCACACTTCAAAACAGTGCCTGCTAAACTGATCATGAGAAAAAAGTTTTTCCACCAGTGACAAACACTGCCTAAACGTTCCTCTTAAGCTGGGGGGTGGAAATACTCTCCTCGTGTAGTGTGGAAAAATTCCTGGAGCAGAGGGGAGAAGCCTCCGTTTCTCCCTGCTGCTGATGCTCTGAGACCAGCCTCTGAAGATTTACAGGAGGCAGTATATAGTACTATCAGAGTGGCTTGGGGCAAAGGCAAGCATGGAAGGGGTGATGTTTCCCAACTGGGCTTGTTTCACTGTGTTTTTAATGTTAGTTGCTTGCAGTTGAGGAAAGACTGATAACCTTTCACCAGTGACATCCACAGCAGTGTCAGAGCAGTTGGGCCTCTGCACTGCTGCATCCCCCAGCTGGTAAGAGCAGCACATACAACACAACTGCTTTTCATTAATGATACACATATGTAAAATACTTTGAAGCAGAATTAAACTTAAATCAAAGGGATACATTCTGCCAGATGTACTTCTGGAAAGTGGTTATTAATGTGGGATTAAGTCTCTCATTCTTACATTTTGAAATCAAAGCCTTGTCATGTAAGTACAAGTGAATAGCTACTGTTAATTTGTAATTAACATAGGAATTGGCATAGGCAAGGGCTCAGTGGTTTAAAAAGCACATACTGAATTCCACTAGCATGATTAAGGGATCTGTTTAATGTTTCTATGTACTATTACAGAGCAGAGAAGCAAGAGCAGCCCAGACCTTGGTCTGTGAGATTGTGGTCACACTGAGAAATCAGAGCTGTGCTGCTCTGAGTCATTTCTGAGTCACCAGCCAGCCAGAGCTGCACACCAAACATACATACATGTATTGTCGCTAGTAACTCTAAGTCGTGCCATAGACCTTAGGAGTAATGAGGAAGGGATGGTTTGGGACTGGCTCAAATGCAGAAAATGTCTTTCCCATGCAGTCCAGCACAGCCAGCCCACTTCAGGACAGGACCGGATAGGCAGGCAGGTCTCAGGGTAATCCAGGGACCTCAGGCTCTCAGCTTCACTTACTGAACTAGCAGCAGCCCTGTGCCAGCATCGTTCCCAAGGTGATGTAGCTGTTACAGAAGAACCATGCTTGAACTTCTCACAACCTGTCTGCAGTTGAGGCTAAAGCCCAGGGCACTTCTCCAATTAAAAACAAAATCCCCACACTGCTCAAGAGTGTGCACATATAGGTGCACTCAAGAGGAATTAAAACCTTCAGCACAAGTTGGTGTAAACATTGTGGTATGTTCCTGTTGATGTGTAAGAGGAGTTCAGGGGAGCTTGTACTGCCTGCTTTTGTTATGGAATTGGAGTTTTCAGAGAATATGCCACACTGACCACAGCTTATTTCAGAATGGTGGGAGCGAACGTGTATGTAAAAATCAGATGGAAACATGTCACCAGGAGACTATTTGTAAGATACAGCAAGAATGCCGGACGGAATCAGATGCCTGGAACAAAGCAATCATCTTTCAGGATTCTGTAAATGAATTAGCTAAACAGCTTTTTTTTTATGATGTGGCTTTGTTGGTCACTGATTTAAAGTGTCAGCTACTTTAAATCCTGCTAAAGGTTCTATTTGCATAACAATGACAGGATGAAGGAAGGCCTTTCACAGTTGGGTTTATCCACATCACTACTATCCCCTCTTCCCTCCCCATAAAAGAAGAGAGGCTGAGGTCCAGGACATAGTGTACAGCACTTTGTGCTGCTGAACTGGAGGAGTGACAACATTTCACAATAAATCCCCTTCACAGGAGAGTTCTTGTCTGCAGGTGCCTCTGTTGTCATGCAAGCAGAAAGAGATACCTTTCTTCTTTTCCCAACAGGCAAAAAAGCTCTTGCTACTCCCTTCTGGCAGAGCCCTACCTCTCACCCTGCCTCTCATTTCTTACTTGCTCTTCACATTCCCCTGAGAAAACCAAACCCATGTTACCATGTTAAGAGACCACAGGTGACAACAGACTTGGTCCAGAAGTTAAATCCCTCCTCAGCAGCTCCTTTCCTTGAAAAGGTTTCATTCTTGAGGATGGAAACCACTGATGTAAACAGGTATTTGGGAAGTGGCTTATGGCTTTCCCTCAGCACCCCATGCACCTGAGGAAGTGAATCCCTACCACTTGAAAAGCACAGTGAATCACTGTCTTGATATCCTTTCTACTGACTGACAGCATTCCTGAGCTTTTTTTTTTCCCTGCTGTGCTCCAGCTTAAGAGCAGATAGTGCTCAGGAGGTGATTTGAAGTGGCTTTTTATTGTTTGCAAGAAGCTCAGGCTATTTAAGGCAAACTCTTCTAGCAGTGCCAGAAGACAGGCTGTGAATTCTCTCTGGGTGCCATGTTAGCCTGATGAGTATACAAAAGTAGTGTACTCCAGAGTGAACTGCAAGGGTCAAGTGCTGCTATGTACATCTTTTGCAACCAGTAGTTTAATGCACATGGCTCATCTTACTTGTTCTGTTAATCTCAGGAGAGCATCAACTGGCTGAAAAGTTAAGTAGGGATACAAGTCCTTATCACAGATCATCCTAGTGCTACATCAAGATTAGCATTCACTATGATTAGCTATTACTTTACATGATCTTTTAAGGTCCTTTCCAACCCTTACCACTGTATGATTCAATGATTTTATGATTATATGTATTACAGTAAAACACTGTACAAAATGAGATGCTCTTGAGATGTGCATTTTACCTCTAGATAAAAGCACTAATCCCAAGAGTTTATAAATTAACAAAAGACAGAGAAAGGAATAAGGGATTGTTCTCCTCTACTAGAGTAGACTAGAAAGGTGTATTCTATACAGGAAAAAGGGTGGCTCGCTAACATCTATAATGAAAGCACTTGAGAGAAATGAGACACATGCCGATTGCCCAGGTGCCAATATACCGTCTTCCTTATCCACTGAGACAAGCCTTGCAAGCTTTCATATCAAGTAAAAGCAGATAGTATGTCATCTGATGGGAATCTAAGACACTCTTGACAACAGTCATGTCCATCCTGCCTTTCTTTGTGGAAGGAGAAAGGAGTCACTGTTTGTCCTACTTTTGCCATGAAACAAAACGTACTATCACTGTGCCTCGGATATATACACCATCAGCATTTGGTGAACACCATTTTTGCAGAGGGACAAAGTGAAAAATCTTAAGCATCCTCCCAGTCAGATCTGAATTCAAGAAAACCATGGCTGCACTCTTCAGAACTAAGACTCTCAAGGCAGGCCTTCAAAGGTACTTCCATTTAACACCTACAGACTTCCAGAAGACTATTCTGTAGTTTGGGCTTGTGCTGGAAGACTTAGCTGTAGTTCAGAGCAGTTGCAGAGTCACTGCTAGAAGTTGATACGCGCAAAGACAATGCTTGGCAGAGCAAGCCCTCTCATCAGCCCACTTTCATGTGCATAACTTAAGTTAACCCTCTCCAGCTGAGCTTCATCATAGGTCAGACCCAGAGGTAACATCCTTCAGCGTGTATCCACCTCAGCAGTCCTTAGTCCTAGCCAGTATATCCCCTCTTGTAGAGGAAATAGGAGAACCTAGATTTTCCAACCTTTACAGTAAATAAAGAAAGATTTGGGTTTTTTCCCCCATTCCCAACTCAGGTCTCACCTGCTTTGAATTTTCTTTCACTTCCCAGTCCTACTCCTGCTTCACATTTGAGACATTTTAGCCCTGAGCTCCTGGCAGAGATCCTGGCAGCCAGGTGCTGAGATGTGACTGGACTTACATTGCCACACAGCCCTGGGCTACAGTCATGGAGGATCCTCACCGAAGTATTTAAATTAACCCGGCTGCAATTCAGAAATACACACCCCCCCCCCCTCTTCCTGCTCAAAGCTTTCATGGACCCAGGCCCTCTACAAACACAGTCATTGTGCTTGTCCTTTTGATCCATCTGATGTTCTAATAAAGGATGGGGCAGGAATTACTGCTGTGCTCCAGACAATTTCCCAGAAGTGGGATGTTACTGCCTTACACAGATCCCTGATGCCTGCTGACCTTGCAGTGGCCTCAATATATGTTTGTTGATTTTTATGTTTGGTACCTTGTCACACAGTGTACATGTTCCATCTGGGATGGAGTTAATTTTCTCCACAGCAGCTGGAGTGGTGCTATGTTTTGGACCTGTGACCAAAACAGTGCTGATAACACACCCATGTTTTAGCTATTGCTGAGCAGGGCTTGCACAGCATCAAGGCTTTCTCTGTTCCCTCACACTGTCCCTGCAGCCAGTAGGCTGGGTTGCACAAGAAGTTGGGAGGATGCAGCCATGACAGCTAATCCCAACTGACCAAGGGATATCCCAGAGCATATGGCATTGCGCTCACCTTCCATTTCAGGAGCTCTGGATTAAGGCCAGCTTTGTCTCTTTCACCACCCTGCTTGTCATAGGTACTTCTGTTAAATCTTCTGAACTCAGAAACAGCCCTTAATTGCAAGTCTAGTTCCTCCTTATTGCAGTAGTGAGAATGTATAGGGTTAAATGTGCTAGGTGTATCTACCTGCACTGAAGAAAGATGGTCTAGAAACTTTGTCTTTGCAAGAAGTGAGATGGGGACTGGATATGACTGGATAGCACTGACTTTTTATGTGGCTTTCTAGAGGCAGGCATCTTTAGCAATGGGGGTAGATTTTAGCAGGTTTATCTTGTTATACTAACTGCTTACTAAAATTAACATATTGACAGATTGGGCATATTCTCCCTTAGAAGCGATCACTCCTGCTTGTGGTCCCTGTATGTCGCTCATGGCACACAGAGACTGAAGCATTTGGAGAAGCTGTTTGCAGTTTCCAATAAACTGAGCACAGGAGCCATCCCAGGGATGACTCCATAACCTGGGATCTGAGGCACTGCCACTGCTCCAACGCAGGCTGAAGTTATAACTGCCATGTGCCACAAAGAAATTCAGAAATAGGATTCTTATTGCCATTTTTAGCCTTCTCTTTTGTAGGCTGCAAGATGTATGCTTCGCTAGCCTCTTAGAGGAGCTGCATGCAGTCTCACCTACATACATATCAGGGATCATTAGCACATACTGTCTATTCAATTGTTTTGCAATACTTCCATCTTACAGTGCACGAAGAGTTGATCATAAAAGGAAAGATACCCAAGGATTCTATATAAACATTCTGATTCTGGTCCATTTTGGCTTTCTTACAGATATCAATGACTGTTTTCAGCTAAAATGTAAGGGATAAAACCAGAAATAAATGATACTGTTGTTTACTGTGAACCTTCCCCCTGTCCTCTCCAAAACTCTTTGGTTTTGAACAGCGTGTACTGTTCTTCCTTTTAGTGTGATAGACTGAATCACAGGACACTTCAGGTTGGAAGGCCTCTCAGGATGTTTCTAGACCAGCCTCCTGCTGAAAAGCATGATCAGCTACAATATCAGCCCAGGCTGCTCAAGGATTTACCCTGTCTGGAAACATCCCAGATTTGCCCATAAAATACAAACCCCTCCTTGCTATCCTGTCTTTTCTTCACGAACACTTGTTACATGTAGAACCAATGTGACCCTGCATCTTGAACCTTTTATGTTGTTATTTCAAAGATTAAATTGTAAGCTTCTATACCTAGGAGTTCACTGCAAACCAAGTTATGTGATAAATAGATCTCTGTTCAAAAATATGTGTGCTAACACCTGAGCTGAATGATTCCCACTAACTTACAGTGCAGCAGATGTAAAGTTAAATTAAATGTGCTTGAAATTAGGCGGGTACTTAAGAAATTTTGCTGCCCTGGAGTCTAAATAATTCTGAAACAGGGTGGAAAACCAAAGGAAGAAATTAATCAAAAACAGACTGAAGACATTCAGCTATTTCATTCAGTATCTTCATTATTTAAAAGATGAGAGTGAAGCATCTCTTAGATATCCACAAGGTTCCCATCTGGCTATTTACCAGTAAAATCTGAAAGGCTGTTTGGACTCCATATAATTTCTAGTATTTCAAGTAGGTTGTTTTTGTTTCAGTGCTCAAAGGAGTTCTAGTACAAATACATTGCTTGGAGAAACTGTCAGGTCATGAATAAACGATTAAAAGCCCAATACTTACAAGGCAAGTAAGGATGCGACAAGGGGAGATGGCATTAAATTGAAACAGGGTACATTTAAAGACAAGGAAGAAATTGTTCACTGTGAGGGTGGTGAGACACTGGCACAGCCTGCCCGGAGAAACTGCGGCTGCCCCGTCCCTGGGAGGGCTCAAGGCCAGGTTGCATGAGGCTTGGAGCAGCCCCGCCTAGTGGAAGCTGTCCCCGCCCACGGCAGGGGGGTTGGAACTATATTATCCTTAAGGCCCCTTCCAATCCAAGCCATTCTGTGATTCTATGACTGTTTTATACCCAACTTCACTGCAGTGGTTCAGTGGTTGGTTCAAACTGAAGAGATGCAATCCATGGACACGTCGCTTCAGTGAGTTTTACAATCGAACAGAAATTTTTCCAACGTTTTCCAACACTTAGGCACATGCTCTAAGGATAAACAGAGCTCTGGGGCTGGTCTGAAGAGGGCAGAGAAACATGCTGCCCTCGATGATGGCTGTCGCTCGCCTCCCCCGGCAGCGCAGCCCGACCCCGCAGCGCAGGGGAAAAGGGAACCAAGGGCCAGGCCGGGCACGGACGCGCCAAGCCGGGCACGGGAGGGCAGCGCAGGGCCGGGCCGGGCAAGCGGCCACGTACGCACGCCGACCCTACCGCTTCTAGCACCTT
This sequence comes from Psilopsiagon aurifrons, assembly GCA_025447955.1. Taxonomy (NCBI): domain Eukaryota; kingdom Metazoa; phylum Chordata; class Aves; order Psittaciformes; family Psittacidae; genus Psilopsiagon; species Psilopsiagon aurifrons. The sequence goes on along the minus strand of JAOEHY010000334.1, from coordinate 481 downwards.
CTGCACACGGGCGCCAGGCGGGCCGGGGTCGCCCCACCGCCAGCCGCGCCCAGCTCCCGCCGAGGAAGCGGCACTCGGGGTCGGGCAGTGCCCGGCCCTCTCGCTGCCCCCGCCGGGTTCTTCGCCCGCCCCGCGGTCCCCCGATACGACTCCCCCCGCCAGCCCTTCGCTCCGCTGGGCCCGCGCCTGCCCGGGATGCTGCTGGCACTACCGCCCCCCTGCCTTGGTCGTGCTCTGCTCCTCCCTCTCCCCCCGTCGCGGCGCAGAGTGGGCCAGCCCGCCCCTATATAAGAGCTGGGTGGGCGGCTCTGCGCCTGAGCGTCGACGGCGGTGGGGGGTTTCGAGGGCTGTGCAGAGGAGGACGTCGTGGTGCCGGGGAAGCAGCCTGCCTTCTTCTTGGCTCCCTGCAACCATGGCCTGGCAGCCGATGGAGATCAACCCTGAGGTGCGAGAGAGGCGATGGCGCTGGGGGTTGGGGCAG
>JAOEHY010000331.1:0-17918 GCA_025447955.1 Psilopsiagon aurifrons | reverse complement strand
AGGTACCCGCGGGGCCGCGCTCCCCTCTGAGGTACCCGCGGGGCCGCGCTCCCCTCTGAGGTACCCGCGGGGCCGCGGCTGCTCGCTCTCTCCGGGGTCTCTTCAGGATTACCCTCCCGGGAAGCGTGGAGCACAGGCACTGCCCCTCGGGCTGCCCCCGGGTCGGCTACCGCGCTGCTGCCCCTCCTGGGGATGTGTGTATCCCGGGGCATGGCTGTGTGAGGGGCTTGAGCTGTTTGCAGCTCTGGGAGACCCTTGTGAGGAAGGTCTGCCCCTGTCTAGCGTTGCGCATCCTCAGGAGCGGGAGGGAAAGGGGTGACCTTGGCCTGGAAACCAGGGGAGGGCAGGGAGCCCCTCTAAAGGACCATATCTGTCCCCAGTTTTCCTGCCCTGACAGGGTCCTGTGCCAAAACTTCCCCACAGACTTGGTCCTATCATGCTACAAAGGTGGTTTTGCTGGCAGAGGCTCTCAGGAAGGTGTTGGTGAGTTGTAGCAGGGGCTGTTATCATCATGGTTCATTACCAGGAAACAGCTCTCTTTCCCCCACCACCTGGAGAAGAACATACCGCCCACCCTGTCATCTTTGATCAGGTACAGGATGGAGACCTTGGATGAGTTTGACAACGAGTATCCCCTCAGTGTATCGTTTTGCAAGCTGATTTCATTAGAGGAATCTGAGGAGCAGTCTTTGTCCTACACTCAGCAATGCCTGCGTGAACTGTACTCAGACATGGAGCAGAACCCAAGAATCTGCGAGAGGGCCCTGAGAAATCAGAAACAGATGGAGAAGGAAGCAGCTGGCTTGATATCTTATTTGAAGGTACTTGCTATGCTTCCCTCGTGAAGGTCATGGGATTTTTGGAGGGCATTAGGATGAGAATGAGATGGTGAATTGCACTTTTTCCCCTCTTACAAAAAAGTGTGTGTCTCAGCTGGATGCTCTATCTTAAGGCAGATTGAGTCCTAGTTTTGTACCAATATTCATTGCTTATTTTTCCTTGGGTGTTTGTGCACAAAATGTTTTAATTTCCTGGAAATACTGAGCTTTTGGGGTCCTCCACAGAATGGCAAGGGGGTTGGAACTAGATGATCTTAAGGTCCTTTCCAACCCCAACTATTCTATGATTCTATCCTGGTTGCCCTCCCATCACTGACTGAGATGAATCATTCCTCGAGCTGGAAGTGCAAGATGAGGTCTCCTGTCCTCAACTGTTTGTAAAACAGTAAAGGTCCTAAGTAAATATTACTGAAATACCTTTGTAGGGATAAGTAATAAATCCCATTGTAGAGAGAAAAAGTAAAACACCATCAGTAGAAGAAACATGGTACGTGGTACTTTTGAGCTGCATCATCACAAACAAGGAAGAGCTGGGGTGCAGCATATCAAAAACTATTGGAATAAATTTTCCCTTATAGTAGGAATTTTCTAGATATGAGGTGAGTAGAATGAGTTGTGGTATGCAGCATTTGGGCCATGCTGGCCTTCCCTAACTAAGCTCAATGGGTAGATGAAGGCACCAATTCACTTTCTATATCTGACTCCATACAGGTTTTTATAAGCCTGCACTTACGTTTGGTCCCTTGATGATGTTTCTCATTTGCAAGTTGCTTTGGCAATGCAAAGGACCTAACAGTAAATTTAAACAGCCCCCTGAGCCAACGCATAGATAGGGAATCTTCCTGCATCATGTAAAGTGAAAGGCCCTAATAAATGGTGCAGCTGCGGAAGTTGAAGGGGTTGTGCAAAGTGGCTCTTGAGGAATGCTGTGGCCAGAGCCTCAGAGCAGGCCAGTGATTGCTTTAACTGACTTACTGCCGGCTTGTGTGGAGGACAAATATGAAGATCTTCTGCCATGCTGGTCTGTGTTTCTGTTTCAAGGCCAGAAGCCTTGAACCTGGTATTTCAGGTGCTCTGCAAGCATGGTAGCTCTGAAACCTTACACACACACTCCCACAGTTGGTGTGTGAGATGCTGGGGGCATGGTGGCCTTATGTTGCAGAAGTGAAGTCCCAGCCTCTTATCTTCCTTTTCTCTGTTGTTGCTTTCTAGGCCAAGGTTTCTCGGGCTCTGCAGGGAGACCTGAATTACTCTAACTCTATGGGTGGTGCAGAGATGAAAGAGAAAGTGCTCCAACTGAGAGGAGACATGCAGATTGCAAGCAACTATGCTCATGGTAATGAGCATGTTTCAGTTTCTATTTGGGCTTGGAGGCCAATACGAGACACTTGTGCTGTTGCTCTTCCTCTCAGGCTCAGCTCTTCTTCTCTGTCACTGTGATTTAGCCATGCAGGGGGGAAAAAAAATGCAGAATGTGGTAATTTTGTATCTTTCCTTAGTGGTCAGAAAGAGGATGGGGGCCTGCGCTCTGAACTGCAGGTATCATCTGTATCTGGAAGAGTGGCTTTAAACCCCAACTGGCTTGACTCTGTCTTTCACTTTGCTAAGGCAATTTTATTCCTGATCATTCGGGAAAGATCAGGGGCAGAATAGTGATACTGTTTATCTACTGTCTCTTTCTTGCTTTTTCTCAGTAGGCCTCAGAAAAGGCATGGGCCACAGTATTATGTCTATTGCAACGTGGAGAACAGATGCAGAGAGGTAAAGTGGCTTTCTGAATGTCACAGTGTGACTTCTGGATTAATCAAAGGACTGAGAGTTCACTCTGGTCTCATTCTTCCAAGCCTAGTGCCCTGCCCCCTGGGCAGCACTACCAAAGTTTCCCTCTTCACTTTGATTCCTCTGTGTGCCTCTTGGTTATCCTGTGGCTGGGTGCCCCAGAAAACAAGAGACATAAAAAATATGCATCTGTTGAAGCAGAAATGTCTGTTAGAATAGATGGAAGAACATTTGAGTAATAAATATGCAGCATTTTGAAAGCACTTACTGCTAGCGTTCCACAAACAAGGTACAGAATAAGACACACCCAGTGAAGGGAACTGCAGACCATTGAATTGAAAATATTACTTTGATTTTCATTTCAGAGGGAGAGCTTACTGCTATTGAAGTCCGTATCAAAACTTCCCTAAGTTAGAAGAAGAACATACGTCTCTATTTAATATTTTCTTCTCTGGCATCAAGTTGAAGCCTGATTTTTAGTTTCCAGGCCATACAGTGGGTGTATATAAGCCTCTAAGAATTTGGACAATTATCCCTCTTCAGCGCTGAAGTTTGGGGCAGTGGGGCAAGGCCCTCACAGTGAAATAAATCAGACCCTGTGTGGTTCATATGCCAGCTGCTGCAGAGCTGCTTTTCCCTGTGTCTCTCCTCTCTGGGGCCTGATCCACACCCTCCCCACTCCCCTGACTGGCCCAGCTCACTGGCCTGCAGCTCCTTGGTCACCACCTGCATGCCTTATGTGAGAAACCACACCGCTTACACTGTGTACACAACACCAAAAATCTATAGCTCAGCAAGCTGGAGTATAGGAATAGCCAGATGCTAGACATAGAGAAGTCTGTGATGTGCAAAAATCCTGACAGCCAGTTGCTGCTGTGCTGGTGTTAAGTGAAATAAGCAGCTATCAAAGTGAGTGCTCCACAGACTTTGTCATGCATTTGGTTTGGTGGCTGGGTCTGCTGGTGGGATGCCAAGGCTGTGGAATTCCAATGCTGCTGACATAGGAATGAGCACCACATATGTTTCTTAGGTCACCTCTCTTACCCTATTTCGTTGTGGAGAGTGGTCCTTGGAAAGATAGGCAGTATGGAGATAGGAACAAGCCTCAGAATACTTTTTGTCATGGTAATTTTGAGAGACCAGTGACTGTTTATTGAAGACTGGAACTCAAAAACTTTACCCATCTGTCTCTGACGTTTTTAGTGGCTTTCTGGATTGTGTCAGACTGCTTATATCTAGTAAAACATGCCTACAACTAGAGCTAGATGCTCTTTTGCCACCTGGAGAGAAAAGAGCAGGTTCAATACAAATACAGGGTTTCTGCTGTGTCTCTTTGTACATGCATGCTATTTATTCCACTTTAATAGGCAGGAGAAGTCTTTTTAAGACAGGGTGAACAGAACCGAGCATCAGTGGAGACTGTTACAAGTGAGGGAGCAGAAGTGATGACTTGCAACAGTGTGTACAAGCCATGAACCTAAACCCATGAACCTTTCTCAATGTGAGGGTTTGCTGAGCAAGCGCTTAGATGCTCAGCTGCCTGTGCCCCATTGAGCTGAACTACATACTTCTGCCTAAAAAGAACCTAGATATTAAGTTGATTTAATTGCTCTGTCATGCAGACTCATCTCCTTGAACTGCCGCTGTCTCTTGGCAGTGAGGATGAGGTTCACTCGTAGGTTATTTGTTCCCTCCCTGTGCTTTAGCCTATGACTAACGTATGCTTCCCTCACACTGTATCTACATGGGGGAGGTGGGTAAAAGCTTGCTGAGAGGAACTTCTGCTCCCTTCACCAATGCACCAAGGCGTAGTGTTGTTTCAGTGACCAGTAGGGCTGACTCCAGTTCTGCTGCATCCCAATAGTATGTGCCATAAAAGCGGGGCAAGACCTTCTCTGTCCATCATGGAGAAGGAGCTATACCTCCTTCTGTATAAAGTGGTGGAGATTATTTGACTGCTAAATGCTGTTTGCAAGTACTGTCTTTGTAACTGCAAATTGTGGGTTTGGTAACAGCCTGAGAGCATACAGTAAACTACTTCAGCAGAAGGTTAAGGGACAAGCTGGAGAGGAAAAGGCATTCAGTGTTATGGGCTCTGGTCACTGGATGCTGCTGGCAGAGGAGGGTCCAGCCCACACCTTGCTGAAATGCCCCTGCTGCCTTCCTTGCTGCTCCCAAAGGCTTCTCTCCATGGGAATGGCCAGCTTGAATTGCAGAAGGAGCTCAGGGAAAGCACCAGAAAGGTGGCCGATATCCTGTGGGCTTTTTTAGAAGATATTATCCCAGATCATCTGTCTTGCTGCTGGGTACAGTATTGCATATGCCTCTTTTTTTTATCACCACCTGAGCAGAAAACACTTCCTACAATTGCATGTCTCTATAGCAGAAACATATTTACTTGCTTTGCAAGACATCTGATTTATCTTCCATTTTGCAGGGCACCGCTAAATCTTATTTCCTGGATTTTTTTTGGTGGTTTTCATGAGATGTGAGCTCCATGTTTCATCAACCGCCTTTAAAACCTTTCCTCTTTGATCGGCTCTTCACAGCTCCAGATTTCCTTCTGACTGAAAGGGCCAATCACCATAAATCTGTCAGAGCTTTTGGAATTGTCTTTGACCCATTTGGCTGTGTGCAACTCAATAAATGGAGGTTATTATTCCCCTTTATGCTAAGCTGTGAAAGCACATCAGAAAGCATTTGCTTCTTGTCTCAAGTCCAATGCTGTTTTTCCCCAAGCAACAAAGGGAGTCGTCTTAGTGAGAAGGCAGCCTTAATCCTGCTTGTGTGACTGCCTCAATTTCCTGAGGATCCTCTAGTTTCCCTTACCTGCAGGCACAGCTTCTTTATTGTAGAAGTAGGAGCCATGGTCAGTTCTGTGCACAGACACAGGAGCTGATTGTTAAATCCAGTTAAGTTCTGTCATGCCAAGCGCTAAATAGGAGAGGGTATCATCTGATTTTTGTCATGTGCCACCTACTTGAGTGAGAAGCCAAGTACTGCTGCCCTCCCACCAGCATCAGTTTGTGTCAGACACTGAATTCTGGGGCACAGATTGACTTGTTGCACATATTTAGCCTTTAGAGTTACTGAGACCAGTTGGATTTTCCTCTCCTTGGCCCTTGCCAATGTGAAGTTATGAGATCGCACTGGAAATGTGGATGCAGCATGTGTCTAAATCTTTCTATACTTTTAAAAAACTATTATTTGCAAGAGTCTTCTGATAAAGGGATAGCAGAATGTCCCAGAAATCCGCTTTCATTAGCAAAAAGGCACCATTTCTGATTTGCATATGCTGAAGCTGCATATGTTTCTGGGTCTCCACAAGGGCAAGCAGCACTTAGGTCATTCACTCAAAACTGCTTCCCTGGAGTGTGTAAAAGTCACAGCTCTACACTGTGAGGCCCTCTAACACAAAATGCTCTCCCCCTTATTTTTAGCCTATTTGTATTTATGATTTCTTATTTATAATATTTATATTTAGCCTATTTTTCACCTGAGTAGGTATGAAGTTCTTATTGTCCATCTGTATCCCCTGCATGATTTCCTCTATCTATCAGGCCTTAGGTGAGTAGGTGACAGAGCAGTTAGAACAGCCCCCAGAGCTGATAAGATAGGAGGACATCCTTTGTGTTGTTATTCCCAACACATCATCCATCTCTTTTTTTAAGGCTCCAACCAACCAAATCAAAGCTGTTTAACAGCTTATTTACCAGAATTTCCTGTCCCTACAGAAAAGAAAGCATCAGCCAGGAGGAATCAGGCATCTGAAAGGTATTTTCACAGTATCTATCAGGGATGAAAATGGCCAGACCAGTAGGACTGGAGAGGTAAAGTCCTCTGTTGGAAATTTACTCTCTCACCACTATTGTCTTTTCTGTAATCTAAAACCACAACTGCAAGGGCCAAGTCAACACAGATCTCAAAGACCCTGCACTGAGACACCATAGAGAATGGTGTGTTGCTAAGAAACTTTTGATTTTGGCTGAGACCCTCCTCATTCCTTCCCCATTGACTCAGGACACCCTTGCAGGACTGTTGCTTTCAGCTGCTGTTTACCTGGAGCTGCCCTGGGACAGGTTGAGAGGAAGACTCAATCTGTCCTGCCCAAGCCATGAGTTTTGAATGAATAGCCTGAGGAAACCAGGAAGTTGGCACTGCTTTGAAATACTATTTTTCCTTCTCACAGCTGCAAAGACTGGGAAAGGGAAACATCAGAAGCAGGACACTCTTCAAGGTAGATTTAATCAACTTCAGTCCAAGGTTCCTGAACCTCCCAAGTTCACCATGCCCAGGGTCTTCAGTCCTTTTCCAGACGTCATGAATAAGCAGGTTTGTCAGTAGAAGCAATATGACTGTTCGATGTGAAGAGGCTGCACTTACACCATACTCACCAAGCACAAATCCTCTGGGCTACCTGCAGGCTATGCTGCCCTCACTGCAGCACAGCATGCGAAGTATCTTTCTCAGGCTGCAGGAGCTGATTACAAAGTTTTTCCTGAGAATTTGCCCAGAAAGACAAGATTTGCCAAACAGGAAGTAGCTTTTATTTGCTTTGGGTAAACCCAACTCCACTTTCAGTGGAGTGGTAGAAAAATCTATTACGAGGCACTCTAAACTCCTTTATCCAAACCTCAGGAGCTTGTCCTAGTAGGAACAGCTGTGAGGAAAAGGGAAGAACATAAGCTGTTCATTCAACTGATTCAATGGTAAAAACCTGTCCTTGTGCTGTTGTCTGATGTGTACTTTTCTCCATAGGTGGAGAGAGCTATGACTCCAAGCCCTGGTGGACTGGTGGACTGGTCTAAGAACAGTGAGCCAGAAAAGGTAGGTGAGGATTGAATCATGCGGAGGATAAGGCTAGCTTAAGGCAGACAAGATAGGTAGAAAGGCTCTGCATTTCCTTCTTGGTGACAGAGGAAGACAACACTGCTCAGGCACTGCAACACTGTTTTCCTACAGTTCCAGCCAGTAACACAAAGATTACCGTCTTTTGTCTTTTAGGAGCAATGTTTCTCCTGCCTTAAAACCCCTTCTCCTGTGCAAATTCACCATATGCTGAGAGAACAAAGCTGAACACTAGTTTGAATACTGAGTTTGTTGTTTTCCCACTGCATGGCTAATTCACATCCGATAGTGCTCAGCCTTGGAGGTATCTATAGCTCTCTCCAGGCTGGTAAGTACATTATTAAGCCGCGAAACACGAACTTTCAGGATTGGTCCTTGCTAGGTACCTGCATTGCAGGTAGCTTCTTCTGATAGCTATTTTCTCTCCGCATTGCATCTTCCCACACAAATAGACCCCAGGGAGTGACAGGGAAAGGTGTCAGCATTAAGAGTGATGCAGGTCTGGCTTTTGGAACTTTAGGCTTTCTGTGGCATTTCTCACCTGAGTGAACTTCTCAGGGTTGTCTCGGAGAACGTGCGAAAGGGAGAAGTGCTCTAAAAGAAGTAAATTTTAATACTGCTGATCAGCTTAGCAGAAAAACCCTCACACCTTCATCTCAGCCTCATATACTTGTTGTATATATGCTCATTAACATATAGTCATAAACCATGCACAGGAAATTTACTGTAATGATCATTTACTGTAAGTCATTGCCCTAGTGACTTAAAAGTATATAGTGTAATTAGTGGAGGGTCAGGGTAACGTTACTCTTTCATTAGTGATGTTGAAGAGACCCTGACTCCTTCCTGCAGGCTCAGCTGCTGAACTGGAGGCAGAGATAGCTGATGGAGGTTTAGTTACCTGTTACATTGGCAATGCCAAGTCCTCACTGAAAGTTTTCTTGTGTTAGACCTCCTGGAGACGCTCCCATACCTCAATCTTTTGGCTCCACTGGCACTCAACCTGCAGCCTCTGTTTCTAACATATCTACATCATGCAAGTTTCAAGATGATACAGAAGAGGATACAGACAGTGAGAAACCTGGCCCCAGTTCCTCTGCTAAGGAGGCATAAATGTTTCTTCTTATGTGGAAAAGACCTGTGTGAATAAACATCCTGTGCAAGCACTCCGCCTGTGTGTGGAGACTCTGCTATGCCTGGGCAAAGGTTCTGCAAAAGCTTTGGTTAGCAGATAGCTGTACTATGCTAAATATGGAGTGACTCCTGTGAGCTCTCTTCACCACCAAACAGTAGATACCCATCTCATTGGAAAGTGAGATCTCCATAGAACGAGAGCAGGATGCAAGTAAGGCTTCTGAACTCACCTTGCTTGACTTCTAAACGAAGCCATCTCTCCTCTGACCCATAATAACCAGATCTTGAAATGCATTATGTATCTTAATTCCCCCTACCTTCTGCAGAAACTGGGTGTCTCTGTATCCCTCAGATTCTGTGCTTTATTTCCTCCCTCCTGGCATGGATTTGAATGAATAGCAAAGCAAAAAAGAACTCTGCATGACATGGTCGGTTGTGCTTGCTTGCTTTGCTACTTGACCTTTCAGCAGCTGACTCTGGCATCCTTACTTCCAATTACTTGTCATGGTTCTTGTCAAAATATTAATACAGGACATGTTATGTGGAGAGTAGGACTGGGGCATTTGGAAGACCCTAACAATTATTCTCCTTCATAGCCAGGAGGGAATTGGTAGATTTATGAAGAAGGTCAAGTCATAAAGTGTTACAGTCTGAGCAAGATTCTGTCTTTTACCCCATAAATGGTTTAATATAGTTTAAATTACCACCCTAAGGAGTAACAAAAAGTGGTTACCCAGTAGTGAGGGATCTCCTGTTAGGAGTGTGGAAAATAACATCTATTAATAGTTTGAGATTACCTCCTGAGGGAGACCTATTGTACAGATTTAGCTGTATTTCTCCTTCAATTCATCAGCTGTTAGCAATTCCATCCTAGATTTTGCAATGGAAAAAATTAATCTGAACTGGCTGTTGAGACTATACTTAAATCATAGGAGGGAGAGGAAATTACAGTGCAAATAGTATCAATCTTGTAAACAATTTTAATTCACTACTTAACAATGCATTCATTAAATAATATCTTAAAGAAATGCATTCTGGAAGACATCACAGCCACACTGAAAGCAGTGCTGGTCAAATTAGCTTAAAGTAACTCCTCTGGCATCTCCCCAGTATGCGAGTTTTTAAGGTTCAGGTAGTAAGCAGTTGAGCTTGTCAACTGCCAGTGGAGAGAAATGCTGACTCCCCTCCTTCCCAAAGATGTCAGCTACAGTCCATACTTTTAAATAGTATCTTACAAGAGCAATATTCTTGTTCAGCTTCTATTTTGAACCTTTCTTTTTTATTTTAATGACTACTGCAGTTCCTTTACCTCCTTTTCTTTGCATGCTCTACAGTTGCCCACTAGTGGTACTGGATGCTCCAGGGACCCTGTGGTTTTCCACATCGCCCGCCTGTGGAAAAGACTCAAGTTGTCCAGTCAAAATCCCTGTCCTTTGTTCTTCCCTGGGGACAGTTACAAAAAGGGAAGTTTGTTATCAGATACGATAGTGTCATTATCCTGTCCCAGTGATTGAAAAGGCACTGTTTACAGTAACAAAAGTAGCCTCAAAATCGAAAGTTTTTTCATTATCACCCTCTTTCCGGGTAAGCGCAGACGGTTTCAACGGAGAAAACTGGTCACGTTGACATGTACGGGGCTTGCTGCCCCCTCCTGGTGCTATCAAGGGCGGTACGTTGGATCTCAGCTGCCTCTTACTTTGAGGTTTTACCCCTTTAAGATGATGAGTCCTGCAGGAGTGGAGGGAAAAGGCTGCTTTATACGTGGAATTGATTCTTTTAAACAGCAGTGTTTTGATGAGGATTAGGTGGATCAATTCTACCAGGCAGAGCTTTTGAATTGTCAGTTGCAAAGGCAAGAGTATTGATCAGGTTCTCCAAATCTGCAGATGATCCCCTGAAGGTTTCTGATAGGGATAAATGGATTGGAACTCAACGCTGCTGGGTCTTCTGGCTACTCTTGCTCTATTTGCATTAGCACCTAGTATGCTTTTTTGTTTAAGATCATGAGAAGCAGTATCAAGGCCCATCAGCCCATCTCAGTCTCAGTATTTGATGGGAAGCCACCTCCTTACCCTGTAAGGTGACTGACCAGGGCAGGTACTCACCCTGTAGGAATAACTTTACTCCTGATAGCTCCTGTAGCTCAGCTTGTTGGGTCAGGTGCAACAATCAAAGGCAGCAGCTCTCCACAGCGGGCATTCAGTTTTAAGGATGCAAAGTGATCTAACCTTGTGGGGCCAATGTTAAGGACTGCAATCGGCAGCTGCTTGTCCCGGGCAGCAAGAGCAAACCTGTAACCAGAGTATACCTGCAGGAATACCAGAAGACAAAATTTCCAGCATCTTAGGCAACAGAATTGCTACAGAAAGGAGTAAGGAAAGTAAAACCAGTTGCTGCTGGCTGTGGGAAAAGGGGCTGTATGTACATGCCGTGTTAGGCAATTGCACTGAGTTCAGGCAGGAAGTCATCCAGGAGCACACAGAAAAGAAAAGCTCTTAACCTCTGTCCGTGAGAGATTTGCAGTTTCATAGAAACTGAAACTTCACAGTACATTGATGGGAAATGTCCTTGTCCTTCAGTAAATCTCTGCAGCACTTTTTATTAGTTATCACTGGTAATTAAATGCTCCTACTTTGATGGTTCTCACATGGCTCAGCTTAGGTAGGACAAGAATCAACCTAAGGCATTTCAATCATTCCTGTACAAAGGATTATAAGCTTAAAAAGTGCAAGTTCAAGGAATTTGTCTCCAGTATCCTGAAGCCAAGAGAAGCAGCCTTGGTTTTACCTTGTTCTGGGAGGTGTTAGCATACTTTTTTTAATGTTGTAGAACTTGTTCCTGGAAAGAAAACACTCTCAAACAAACTCTATTCCAAAAGCTTCCACAGGTTAAACAACAGGGGTTTCTAAACTACCTTACCTTACAGATAAGAGGCTAATGGAAAAAACACATTGTGATATTAAGGGCAATCCTGGCAATCCTAAGAAGAAAGCAGAAATATTTTTGCTCTCTTATTGAGCATTTAATTAGGAATTAGAGGACCAGAAATCTGGTAGTTCACACAGTGTGCCGTGAGGCCCAGAATGCTGCCAAAGGCTAAAAAAACTAAGCACAAAGATGTGAGGTGCTGACCTCTGCAGGACTGAATTGCATCAGGCATCTTGGCTTTAGGGACAATTGTGAACCTACAACGTCCTGATGGCTGAGCCACCAGAAGAGAGGTCCGAATGGACTTGTTTCTAGCAGCATGAAGTAGACTGGCAACAGAGTGACAGGAAGCCCAAACAGGCCAACTGTAAAGCCAGATCCCAACCAGAATAAACATAAAATACAAAGAAGCTCTAGAGAGGCTGTTCGGATCCACGAGCACTAGTCCTAAATTGTGAGACCAAGGATTGCTGCAGGCAGAGTACCACAGAATCAAGAAATGCAGTGTGGGAGGAAAGCCTACTTACCTGCATAGAGGATCCTGCCACCAGCATGGAGTCCGATTCCGCCAAGCGCTGGTGCACAAAATTCACTTTCTCCTGGCAAACTGTGTCTCCAAAGAATGTCACGTCGGGCTTCAGGATTCCACCACATTTACAGCAGGCTGGGACTTGGAAATTACACACTTGCTCATCCGTCAGGAAGACATCTCCATCTGGAGCCACACCGAATGCTTCAGCTTTCCAGGTAGGATTCAGAGCTTCAAATTGCTCCTGAAGCTCAGAGCGCAAGATTTGGTCTCCACAGGCCAGACAGAAAACCCTGAAGTTCAGAGGAAAGTCTTAATGGAGAGCTGCACATGAGCTGAAGAGCTGGAGTCTGTAATTTTTCCCTTAGAAGGCCTGGAATGTCTATTGTCATTATCCACATTTATTCACCAAATAGTACAGGTCAACCAGCTGTTTTCCTACCTCCCATTGTTGCTCTGTAGGAATACTCTAAAGGAAGCACTTTGAAAGCACTTTGGCATCCTCTCTTCCAGTTCAGTACATGCTTTTGTACCTGGAAACTGTGTGATCACTGCCAGGCTGTGCCAGCTCTTCTCCAGTCCATTTACCCTGTGGATTCCTACCACTATCATGCTACTTGGCCCTGGATAATCCTTGTGTCCTCAGGATCCCTTTGTTCTCTTCACTAAGAGGACATATATTGTAGCATGGAAAGGGGAATTTCTGACTGATTCAGGCTTCAGGGGAAATGATCCAAATCATACTCTAACAAGACAGAGTAGTGGTCACGTTTCTTAAACACTGTGCTGAGAACAGCACTGTTTTGCGATCTTTTTCTCCACCCCAGCCAACCACCACCTTTGCGAATGTCATGTTCAAGAACACAGCATTGACATTGCGCCTCCTTTCTCAGCAGCTAACACAAAGAGACCGGAGGATCAACCATCATCTACCACCAGACATTACCTGTGTGTGCAGCCGTGCAGCTCTGTCAGGCGCTGGCTCCCAGCCTTGGTGTGAAGGGCATCCACGTTCTGGGTCACCAGCCAGTGCAGCTTCCCCAGCTTCTCCCAGTCTCTTAGGACCAAGTGTGCTGTGTTTGGCTGGTAGGAGGAGAACTGGGGCCAGCCCACAAAGTTCCTTGCCCAGTACCGCTGCCGGGCACTGGCACTCCGGATGAACTCAGCATGCTGCATGGGCCGTCTGTCTGTCCTGGCATAGAGCCCAATGCCTTCAGAGCGGTAATCTGGGATCCCTGATTCAGTTGAGACCCCAGCGCCAGTTATTACAAACAGCCTCTTGGAGTTAGAAACAAAGTGCTGCAGCTTCTCTACTTCTATAGGATCTGGGGGAAGACAGGTTGGCACAAAAGCCAAATTTGGAGAGGTTCTGGATGCAGAATGGGATCTGAAATTATGGAAGCTGATCTTTCTGTGTACTCCAGGCAGCAACTTCCTAGCAGAGAACATGTTCACCTAAAAGTCAAGAACAGAACACATAGCAGGTAAAAGAAAGCAAAGTGCATGTCCTTAATTCCATTTTCATGGGATTTTCTGGAAAACTATGCTAAGTATTCTTTGCTTTTTCATTTTTTGGTAAACCCCCACAACTTATTTTGGAAATGTTAAATAATTAGAAGCCCACCCTCTGAGGACAGTGTTTGCATGTCCCTTTGACTGAGGGCAACACTGAGGACTACTCAAGGTACAAAGACAAAGTCAGTGCCCCTGACTTGCAGGATTCCCACTCTTGCATCCTGGTGTGAAGAACAGCTGCCTAAGAGGACTTGTGAAGAGCCCAGAAAGCCCTGAGCATGCAAAGTCTTTCCTAGGTATGTGCTACAGAGCAGAGAAGAAATGGCAGGAAGGCCAAGCACCCAACCCCAGAGGCACTCTGTGCCTGGTTCCTCCCCAGAAGACCCTTGCTCTGCTTTCTTAAACAGTCCACCTGTTCCAAATCAGCCCTTTGCACATGCTGTGGGAAGGAAGAGGAAAACAACCTTGAAATATTGTTTTTCAGGACAAAGACACGGACTAGAGTTACTCCTGGTGCAGAACAGTCCTTGAAGTGGAGCTGCGGATGATGAGGACACTGCCTAAATGCCTCTGATACCTCCTGCTTTGTGGGTGCCACCTCCCCAGAGTCAGTGGAAGGTGAGGAAATTGCTTTGCTTCTCCAGCAGAAACTGGGGCTTTGCTGAGAAAGGAGCATCACCCAAATATGCCTGGCAGGTAGGAAAGGGAGGTATATCCTGCTTTAAGGGAGGAATGGTGTGCCCTGTTGGGGACAGGCAGGATGACTTTGCTGACAAGTAGCCTGGAACTGTGTGCAAGACCTGTTGTGACAGGAGTGAACCAGTTTGGAGCTTGATTTTGTTTGGTCTTTCTAGCAGTCTGCAGTTCTCTTTACTCCCTTTCACTTTTTTAAAACTATTTTTCTGGGCCTCTCTATGGTTTTGCATACAACGTACAAAATGTTTGGAAAGAAACAGTACTGAGAATTGACTGTCTGGGATTTTTCCCTCTCACCATCTCCCTTTGCAGAGGGGCTCGTATGAGATCTGGAAGATGGAGGAAGGAGTTTAATTACTGATAAAAGGGGGTGATCTCTAAAGAAGTATTTAGGCGCCTGATAGTCTGGTGCTTAAAGCTAGCTTGCTCATGTGGGATGACTGGGTGCAGATTCATGCTTCTCCTGCCCTCCTCCTCACAGATTACTGGGAGTACACCTAAGAGACTGGATCTCACTGGGAGCCCTCAGCCAGCTTCAGATCCCCTTCAGGCGTCACAGGCAGTGGTTTGAAAGAGGGCTCTGTGCAGCTTGTCAGCTATCAAAGTTCCATAGGTGCTGCCTACAGGAAACCTGCAGTGCCTGTGAAGTCTGGGGCAGCTCTGAGAAGCTGGAGGGATTCAAGTAGAGAGCTTACTTGTCTAAAAGGCTGCATCAAAGTAACTTTTGATGAAGAGTGTGTCAGTGCCTGGATGGTTTTTAGCCTCCTCCTATGTCTAAATGGCTTTGCCTCAAGTCCCCAGTTCCCCTCAAGCACCAGTTCTGTCAATAAATGGAGCAATATTTAAATGCATTTAAAGTTTGGGTGTTCAGCTGTATCATGATACTAAATTGATGCTAGTGGCAAAGAACAGGTTTGCCTCTATTAATCTCCTGTTCTCAAAGCTTTGTGTCATCATCAGTTAAATTACAGGGAAGATTCGACTTCCTCCATAGTCTGAATTACTTTTTCAGCCTCAGCAGTGGATTCTGTTCACAATTATTTTTGCCTTGTTTTGTTGTTTAGCAAGAGTTGTGGTAGGCTCTGAAGGGGTTTAATTTTCCATCTGAGGTAATCAAAAGGGACAAAGTCTCCCCCAAACCCTTTAATTTGCTTTGAGAATACCTTCTGTCATGATGCTCTCCAAAGGTTATTGAGGCAGTTTGACAGTATTTAAATTGTTTTAACTGTTGAAAACTCTCAATTCCTGTCCCTTTTCATCAAAAGATCTCAGAAGGAAATGTTCTGAAGGGAATGAAATGGAGACAAAACACGGGTCTGCCCACAAGAGATAAAAAGCAGATGAATTTGAGAGCTGCTGTGAAGTGAGGAAGCAGGGCAGTGTAGGACAGAAAACACAGAGCGCTTCCTATGAAATGCAAAGCTGCTTTTACAGTGAAACTGCTCAGATTACAAAATAACAACTGCTCTCTACAACAAGAGAAACTCTTCCAACGCACCTATCGAGCTCTGAGGCTGGCATCCAAGGTGCTCCACAGGCAGAGATCACACAAGCGCCAGGCAGGAGATAAACATGTTCCTAGCAATGGTGCCAGGCCAGAAGTCCAGAAGGAACCCCACGTCAGCCCAGTCTCTTGTGCTGGAATAATGATGAGGGGTGGGCCTGGATCGAGCACATCTAATGGAATGAATGGAGAGAGAGGGGAATAATGCCCCGAATCTTACCTGCCCGACGCTGCGCGCAGGAAAAGTGAGGCTCCGCCGGAAGCAGAGAGCTCTGGGAAATGTAGTTCACAAAGAAGTTAAGCCCCAAGCCCAAAGACTACAATTCCCATGCTTCTAATAAGGAAAAAACCCCGAGTTCCTGACCCCTGGTAGTCAAGCTGAAAGGAAGCCATGAGCCCCATAGCTGCCCCCAAGGAGACACAAGGGTGAGGTCGGATTTGATTTGTTACAAATGGGAGTAATAGCTTTGATAAAATGTCCTGCAGATTTTTGTCCTTGTAAAAAATGCATTTCCTTTTCAGTGATACTTTCAGGTCCAAAATGTGACTAAACCAATAATGGAAGAAAAATCCACTGAGAGCTGTTAAGGGCATCAGTTGCTGTGCAGGAATTCCCTGAGATGTCAGTTGTTGGAAGCTCTGTGAGTTACTGGGCTGGTACATTTGGCCTCTTCTGGTACCCTCCTTTGGTACCTACACTTGGCCTCATTAGAGATGGACCTGTCTGGCAGTTCAGTGGTTGTAGTTAAGCACATTTAGGAGGACAAAAAAAACATTTGGGAGACATACGTGGAAAGGGTCCATGGCAACAAAGATGGACAAGTATTAAAATCTGGTCCTGCAGATAGTGTGGCCAGACAAAACCTGAGAGGTCAGTGTGGGGCAAGTGGCTCAGCTTTCAGAGGAGCCACGAGTGAAAAATGCCTCAGCAGTTGTTCCTCCGGTCTGGCTGGACCTCTTCCAGGGCACCCTGAGCCACTTTGGGATTCAATTCTTTGCCCCCAAAGGGCTTGTGCTGGCTGGGCAGTTCAGGTTCTCCTTCCCAGGCTCAGTCAATCACCTGCCGCTGCTCTGCTTGAGGTGGGCAGCTACTGGCTGGGTGAGACAATCCCATGAAACTTGACAGCAGGCGGAAGGGGAACTGGGATTGTGGGGTGGAGGTAGCTCCTCTCCCCAGGAACAAGCTGCTGGATCAGTGCAACCCATCTTTGCAGAACCATACCAATTGCTCCTGCCCCTCTGTGCCTCCTTAGTGGGCGGTGGTGGTGGGATTTCTTCCAGTGTTTTCCAGCTGGCCCAATTCCTTCCTAAGTGCACAGGGGCAGCTGCTTGGGGTGGCTTCACTGTGTCCCTGTGCACGTGTGCCCGATGATGCTGTGTACACACTGTTGGTCCAGGCCAGCACTGACCACACACATGGCTTTTAACTGCAGGGTTTCACCATAAACTGCACCAATTACTTGGCAAGAAGGAATTTGGGGTCTTCTTCTTCCCAAAGGAGGCTTATTCTTCTGAAGAGCTAAACAGGAGGAAGTCTGGACCATGGCACGGCGGCAGCCAGGTCCTGGATCCTCACCTGCTCACACACAACATGCTCTTGCTGATAACCCGACTCCTTTTCCAACACCTCAAACGGCTCGTGCCAGTCCAAAACACGGCAGGGTTATTGAATCCACTTTTCTTTCCCCTTACAGTTAAAGCCCAGAGGACCTGCAGCCTGCGACCAGCAATCTGCAACCTCGCATCCTCCTTGCCCATCGTCGGCCCCGAGGCACGGCCCTCCCCCGGCAGTCCCGTGAGTGTCGGTAACCGTTGCGCTGCCGGTGCCTGTTTTAGGGATTTTAAACGTTTCCAAACCGTAGGGCGCTGACATCGCGACAGCCCCGGAACCCCGGGACCCACCTCCCCGGGGCTGGGGCGGGGTGGAGCGCTGTGATTTGGCCACTCCCGGCGGGCCGGGCCTCTTCCCTAGAGCTCATTACCATGGTACCCTCCCGGCACCCACTGCGTGCCCCGTGCCGCGGCCATCGGGACCTCCCCGGTGGAGCCTCAGCCGGCGGCGGCACCGGCAGCGCGCGCTGAGGCTGGGGACCCGCATTGGCACGTGGCGGGCGGGGCCGCAGTGGCGCGCTCTGACCACGGCGGC